>APFE030987325.1:6762-28617 GCA_000404065.3 Pinus taeda
GCTTGTTGATTTTGATTTAGGACAATGCATCTAGTGTGTGCTCTCTGCTCTATGTTGAAAGAATCCCGCTTCTCTTTCTTTAGTAGCTAGGGTTTTCATTGCAAAAGGAAGATTAAACGATTGTTTATCATCTTAGATTGCATTTTAGGAATTATATATCTCCATTACGCGATGAACCTGAAAGGCAAACTTCTTAAGAAATATCAATTGTAAAATAAATTCAATGAACATAAAAACGCTTTGGAAGCTAATGCACAACATTTAGAAGTCTAGGTTAGAGACGTATTCCGATGTCGTAAAGCCTGGAAACTATCACTTTCATTGTAGGTTGGGTGATTCCTCCTCTTTGAGACGAAAAGTGCCAGTACCGACTTATGCTCCCACATACTGTCGAGTATATATTGGGAGACCACAATAGTCTATATCCTTTATCCTTAGGAAGTCGTGTCTGCCGCCCTATCGATTGCAATGCACTAAACACAACATTCAGGAAGATTGACTGCCGTACCATAAAAAGTATTCTGCAGTTTTGCGATTGGTTGGTTAATACCTTTTTTCTAGATTTCCAGAGTAGTCTCTTTCGTTCCTTTTCTTTTCTAAGCACTTGTCACTTCAGGGTCATTAAAAATCGAAGGTGACTAGAGTCATCTTTAGCTTTTTCTCGACTCTTAAAAACTGAAAAAGCAAGTTGTGTCAAAGCGTCTAAAATTTATCTTAATCGGAATAACGTCATTGTTCCCTCATTGGTCTTAGGTTGAGGAAAATGGAGTCCACCAACCAAGGATTTCCCCTTGGAGGAAATCCTAGTCCTTTCTCCTCTTGGGGAGATGTTGGTGCCCCTCATATGGCCACATTGTCCCTCCCAGGACTAACAATCGGCTTGCCAATATGGCTCTTCTCGACCTCTGTTGTTCAAACCTCCACGATTCCTGAGCAATCAAGTTAGCAACTAGATGATACTAGAGTTACCCCCCAACCTTCTGCTTCACTTGTTTCTCCCTCCCCTCCTTCCTCTTCATTTGGTGAAGTTGGTAAAGCTAAAAACCAAGTAATTGAGAAGAAGAAGAAAGGGAAGGAGAAGGAGAAGAAAAAGAAGGATCCAAAGGAAAAAAGGGGCAACCATGCATCATCTAGCAAAAATCCACACACTGCACTGTCCAAGCCTAAATATCCATGTGTCATTTTGAAAGGAGACCACTATCATTGAGATTTTCCTTGCATCCCTCGGATCTTAAGGGACTGGTCTCCTCGTTTGCACAATCCAGTGTCATCAACCTCTAATGATCATGTTGAGAGTACACCGTCAGCTAGTGAAAAAGAAGTCTCTGGACAAAAAGGAAAATGTAAATTTCCTTGCAAACTGTGTGAAGGCAATCATGCTGTCCACCATTGTCCCTTCCTGGACGAAGCTAAAAAAGTCTTGGATAACCATCTTGCTTCACCGCTACGGCTTCCTCCTGGGTACAAGAAACTCTTGCCGAGTCCATCGCTAGTTGAAAATCTGACTAACACAACTTTGTGGTCGGTCGAAGCATCTATCATTAAAGATAAACCCTCTGAATCCATACCAGATGAAAGTCAAAAGGTCGAGGCGGCAGTCGACCTTGTCTTGTCTTCGGAAGGTCCGTCTTCAGATGATACAATCACTGAAGAGAATGAGAACGACACCATTCAAATTCTTTTCATAAACACAGACTCCGATGAACAAGGGGGCAATCTACCTATTCCTTTACCGCAGGAAGGAAGTTTTTCAGGGTCATATCCAGCCGTTTATTTGGTCCCACCTCCGAGCAACCTGTTCATTTCCTTCGATTGGAATCTACTAGGCAGACCCCGTTTACCGTCTAATGTACCATTCCCAATCATTGTACAAGCTTATAGAATGGTCATGGTTGGTACCATCATAGATGAAGGGGCTTTTGCGAGTATCCTTTCCTCAACTACTTGGAAAGAGCTTGGTTTGCCATAGCTTCTGGCTGAGATGCGAAATCTAATAGGCTTCGACAAAGGAACCAGTCGACTGTTAGGGATCCTTCCAAGTTTGCCTATAAATTTGAGAGGGAAAACCGTGTATCTGAACGTAATGGTAGTCCAAGGACCTTTAGATTATAATGTACTCCTTGGGCATGACTATATTTATAGCATGAGAGCCATTGCCTCCTCACTCTTTCGAGTAATGTGTTTTTTGCATGAAGGTCGAGTGGTCCAGCTCATAGAACAACTTTCATTCCCTAGCTCACACATAGCTAATAGTCAAATGCCATCCCTAACTAGTCTTTTCACACAAGAAATGTCTCATCAATCTCTAGTCCATCCACTTGAAGAACGTGAGTAATTCGGTGGCCATGACTGAAACCCAAGGGGCATGCACCCTGGTCTACTTCGGCAGGGAAACTTTGGGTATAGGGTAGGTTTCTGTGAAGGATATATGACTAGTCTGACACTCGTCCGTTTAGGAAGATGGGATTAGACTGGAATAAGATTCCCTCATCAAGGTTAGGTGGTTGGAGCTAAAATCACCTTTGTCCAAATGGACTAAACCGGGAAGTCTTTCTGTCTGCTACACGGATGGAAACTATCTTGCAAATGCGATAACTTCTATATGGTAGCCTGGAAACTCTATTTCACTATACCTGGGGGCATGCAAACCTTTTTGCATGCAAGTGAATAGTGACCATTTATTTTCTTAGTTTGTAGATTCTTAACCCTTTAAACTCGTAGGATTGGTCATTCCTAGCTTACATAAAGAAAGGATACGGAGCAAATCTTTGAATGGTGCAAGCTCCAAAAAAATGGAATCTATCGATGAGACATCCTTATCATGCGACTAGCATGAGCAGTTTTTATGTGAAGTTCAAGCTCGTTAAAAATTAAACCTAAGCAATGAGCAAATGTTCCCCCAGAGTTTAAGCTCATTAAAAAATAAACCAACCTCCGGTAAATAACCATTGCGAATGCATTATCATCAGCTTTTGAGCCCTGGTCATGTTCTTACCATCACCTCCACTCTGTTTTAGCCGATCATATGCCTCCATTTGATTGTTTACCCTCTTGAGGAACAACTGTGACGAGTGATTCTATTAGTCATCCTTGTGACACTGCCGTGATTAGAAAATTCCAAACCTTATCTGGAATTAGCAGCTACCCAAAAATATCACTCGTTCCTCGAAAATGAGTCTCCTTTAAGCTCTTTTCATTTGACTCGTAAAACATGGAAAGATTGCCAAGCAATTGGCCTCTCCAACTCGTTAAAGCTATCAGAAGTGCTATCCCTCCTCTAGATTTTAATCTTTTTGGACTTGAGGGATTGTTACACAAAACGATCGAGTGCTTGTCTTGTTCGTCTCGTTAAAACTGTCAAAAATTCATCCATTTCGTATTATTTTATACTTTTTCAAACTTAAGGGATTATATGAAGAAAAAGGATTACTAGAGTTTCCTTTCCGTCCCTTTTCAGACTCTCGAAAATTGAAAAAGGACCGAGTTGTCTTTGTCGTTAAACTCGTTAAAACCAATAGCGACAAACTTGTCCATAGAGACAAGAACGAGTTTCATTGTCGCTAGGCTCATTAAAACATAGCGACCGGTTTGCCCGAAGGGAAAATTATAGAACAAGCATATGTTATCCTCCTCAAGCTTGCTAAAAATAAAGAGGTATTGGTCAGCAATGACTGGGGAAAATTGGGAAGAAAACTTGAAGAAACTTTATTGGTAGCGAGTCGCTCTTGAACATGGCACTTTCACTCCATCACCATGATTGAGTGGAGTTGGGTTATTCCGTTCACTAGCCATACTACCATTGGTCCATCGTACCATACATCTTTGGGGTTAATTCTACCAATCCATTTCAGTGTCACCAATATGTTCAAGAGAAGACACTTAGAGGATTCACCAACCCAGCTTGTGTCTCATCCACTGCAATACCTTCACGCTTCATTCTTTCATGACTGCTACCCTGAACCCTGTATCATTAGATCGTTTTCACCTCCACAAAATCATTTGCTCCGTTCCATGTCGTAGATGTGGGATTCCTTAAGGCCCTCCTACGACGGGTTACTTCTTGTCGACAACAGCTCATTATCCAAGAAGTCAACCTAGGAACAACCCTTTTAGTACTTTGAAGCTTGCATGCTTGAATAGCAAGTTTCTCACTTTCGGCGACAGGTTTACATCAATGGCCTTCGACCGAAGGATTTTGCGTGGTGTTCGACGCCACGTCCCATTTTCACACCACACGAATTGTATTGTAGTACCTTGAGGGTCATCATCATTATCGGTGAATCCTCTCGCGCTTGTTAACAACTTACATCATTGGCTGGTAATCAGGCGATGTCTTTCCATGTTCGACTCCAGAACATTTTTCACATGGATCAATTTGTACTTCGGGCGAAGATTGGACGAATTTGAAGACCTCAGATCTAGTTTCATCCATCCGCGTTGCGATATATTCAGGAAAATAAATAAATCAAATGTATATCATTGCTGCACAGATTATCATCTGAATTAAAGGACGATGGCTCTATCAGAATCATCAGTCTACCACACAGACGGTTGTTTGTCCTATGTACATGAAAATGAATTTATAAAGCTGAGCATGGGAATACCCGCCTCAACTAGATCATGAAAATGTTATGAAGATAATGTATTGTATTGTAACTTATTACAGGTCACCTTCCAGTTCGAAAAAACTCAGATCCTCATGATAAAGCATTTCACCCGACATCAAATATTTTCGACCTCATGCTTTAGGGGGCAACTGTTCTAGACATATTTGGGAACTGCAACCCCAATCACATATGTCCATAAACCAAGGGCTTCTGAGTCCCTAAATGTTTTGTTTCATGCCCTAAAGGAACAAGGTCAGCTGATTACATCATCTCCCAGAAGTTTTCCATAGAAAACTGCTCAGAACTGGTCAAAACTGGACCATACAGATTGCTCAGTGCTAAGGGTACGATGCATCTCACCTGCTCAGTGAAAAAAGTGAAATGCATACTAGAAAGCCCTTCTGTAAGGTGCGATGGGTGAGAGTAGACAAATGGTAGAGATAGTTTGTAAGGTGGATGATCATGGAATCTTCCAGAAACTTCTCTTGTGACACTTGCCTCTCTGAATTCACCTAGGGATGAGTAAGAGATCATCAATCTCCAAGTGGAATCAAGAACTATTAGAGAGAGGACACTAATCAAAATCCCAGAAGCTGACTCACCCCTTGCAATCATATATATGGATCCCTCATCCAAAAGATCCAGAGGCTGGATTTTTGCATCTTGTAAGGAAGTGTTGTTAGTTTCTTGATGGAATATCATAGTGTTGGGTGATCTAAGCTTTTCATGAGGTGAAGAAGGGCTTTCATGCTGGGAGGATGACGTTGGGTCAGATCAATGGGTTGTAATCCTCTCTTCTAATCTTTACATCAATAAGATATTCAAGTTTTCCTCCACGTTCTTGTATGTTTGATAATATATGCATTTGTGTGGTCAATATATATCTGGTCCTATATTGTTTATGATTGTAGATCTCTGTACTTTGAAGGTATTATGCTGCTTTGACTTTACAGGTACTCTTTGAGGTGGAGTAATTAAGGAAGGAGTGGCAAAAGATACGTCAGAGGGGAGAAGGAACAAGAAAGGAACCAAGTGAAAGATTGAGGTTGGTATTCTTTGCTCCTCTTCTATCTACTTCTAGTAAAGGAAAATGAAAGTAACTTTAATCTGTTTGTTTATAAGATAGCTACCCGTCCTAGTGGGACTAGTAGTTCTGCATAGAAACTAGATTTCCCAACAAGGATCAATTGAAGGTTGATTTTGTCCAGTTGGAGGTGTACTTGATTGTGGAGAAATCACGACATTTTGAACCAAAGAGGTTGAAAACAGCCATGCTGGCAGGCCAATGGTAAATCCCGGAAGGGATAATGTAGCCATATAAGGAGCACCAATATTTTCGAAAGAAGCAAAAGGACTAGGATTCCCATCAAAAGGGATTCCTTGATCAGTGGACTCTGGATTTGTCGCCATATGTCTCAACCTAAGATCAACTAAGGAATAGGGATGTTATTCATAGTCAATTAGTTTTAACGACACTTTGGACACAACTTTTCTTTTTTAGTTTTTGAGAGTCGAGAAAAAGCTAAAGATGACTCTAGTCTCTTTCGATTTTTAATGAGCCTGAAAGGACAAGTGCTTAGATGGACCTTTTTTTTTAGAGAGTTGAAAAGGAACGAAAGTGACCACTTTGGAAAATCTAGACAGAGGGATTACCAAACCAATCGCAAAACTACAATATACACCTTGGTGATAAATTAAAGAGAAATTACCAAGGTCTTATGTACGACAGTCAATCTTCTTGAATGTTGTGTTTAGTGCATTGCGATCAATAATGTGGTAGACTTAGTTTCCTATGGATAAAGTATTTAAGCCTATTGTGGTCTCCCAATATATATGCGACGGTACGGGGAGCACAAGTCTGTGCTAATAGTTATCGTATCAAGGAGGAGGAATCACCCAACCTTTAATGAAAACGATAGCCACTAGTTTTAACGACGTCGGAACACGTCACTAGCCTAGACCTCTAGATATGTTGTGTTAAGTTCCAAAGCATTGTTAGGTTCATTGAAATTCATTTTAAAGTTGATATTGTTTAGAGTTTTCCTTTCAAAGGTTCACCGCATGATGATGATCCGAAATTCCTAAGATGCAATCTACAATGATAAACAATCTTTGTTTATTTGAGCAATGAAAATCCTAGCTACTAGGGAAAGAAGTAACAGTGATTTTAAGCAAAGAGAAAAGAGAACACACTAGTGCATTTCCCTAAATCATCTTTTCACACACAAATCCAAAAAATGCTAAATGCAAATGCATGTATTTGTTTTCGCTTTCCTTAATGTGAAAGATGCCAAAAGGAAAACTAAATGCAGCAAAGATCTGAAATATTTCACTCAAAATGACATGTCCGACAATTTCTTCTTCAAAAGAGAAAGGAAGACAAAAAAATGACAGTTTAAATTTCGAACAAAAATGCTTTTGACACCTTGAATGTAAACAAATCAAATCAAATGCATCAAGAAAAGTCCAATCAATTATCAAGGGAAGGAAGAATTTACAACACTTCTATTTTCGACAAAAAATGACAATTACGACACTTTTTGTACCAACAAATTGACTAAAACAACTTTTCGACAAAGGATTGTAAATGAGGAACAAATACAAAAAACATTCACTAATCCTAATGTAATTGAGGCTGATCTAAGTGATGCAAGTAAGCTTCAGTAAAGAGGAACTGTTCATTTGTAGCAAAACAACCAAACAAAACTCTGAAAATAGGTAAAAAAACCTCAATTTCTATATGGAAAAAAAGTTCAGTCAATCATCACACCTAGGCTTCATAGAAATTGAGATGCATCACACTTACTACACTCGGGAGGTGCTATTCATACTGAGTCACATTGGAAGACAGTGCGATGGTCCAGGGAGCGCAACTGAAATGGGTTTTGGCTCAAATGTGGAGCTGTTTTCAATGAATTAAGTTGGGTTTTGATGAACAATGATGAGAAAAGTATGATGGAATGTCTTGAGAGGTTACTGAGCTACCAAAAGGACATCTAGATGTGCTTGCAAGTCAAATTTTTAATTCATAAACTAAACCAGAGATTGAATAAAGCAACATTCATCTACTATGCAATTGCAGAGCAAGAGTAGTTCGAAGGCTACCTGGCTGACTTCAAACTCTGTCTATAGTTTATCAAATTGAACATAGAACAAACAGTAACAACAAACAAACATCTGTTCATTCCCCAGTGGAGTCGCCAATTTGTTTCTGGGAAAACTACTATTCCTAAAGAATGCTAGCCCTCTACGTTTGGCAACTACCCTAGAAACAACAATTTAAAGCAGTTCAATGATTTATTCTATGTGTAACAGATAAGAGAAAGATAATAGAACCAAATTGGAACTTCCACTTGATCCCTTGCTTGATCTCTTTCCCTTTTGGCAGATCCTGCAAATCCTCCTCGTACTTAACACGCTTGGAGAGTACCTGCACAAGTACAACAACAGTTTCACAATATTCCAGCCTCTGGATCTCTTGGATGAGGGATCCATTTATAGATGTTTGCAAGAGTGTGAGTCATCCATGGGGTTTGATTAGTGTCATTACACTTGTTACAATTTGTTCCATAAGAGAAGGGATTGGAGATTTTCTTAGATCCCTTATTCATCCTTGGGCGAATTCAGAGAGGAAAGTGGCACAGGAGAAGTTCTTAGAAGATTCCATGAGCAATAAACTAACAAATGTCTCAGACATTTGTCCATCCTCACCCATCGTACCCTATAGAAGGCCTAAACAGTATGCATCACCTCTTGGCAGTGTGCCACTCAATATGCATCACACTTTGCCAATGGAGCAGTCAGTATGGTTCAATTTAGGCAATTTCTGGATGGTTTCTCAGATGGAACTTTTGGGGAATGATGTATTCAGATGACTATGTTATTTTAGGGTATGAAAAAACTCTTTTAGGGGTTGATGAGCCCTAATACATTGACATATAAAATTGGGGTTGATGTGCCAAAATATGTCTGTAACACCTATGGTTTTGTGCATGCTTTTCGCACATGTTTTTTGGACGCGATGGTTTTCAGTCCATGGTATTGGACGCGATGGTTTTCGGTCCATGGTATTGGATGCTTTGGCATGTATAAATATGTATTCTAAAATTGAAAGGAACATAATGAGAAATCAAGCTGGTAGTCCCAGTTTTGGGATCCAGGGGAAAATCTCTGTGTATATGTGTTTTTCTCTTGCACTGTTTATTTTCTGTCTTTAGAATTCATATGCAAGTAATTTCTGTACGGGGTTAAAACCTACAAAGGGGTAAAATTTAGGATTAATGAGCATGGTTGATGTTCTTGAGTGATGTGGAAGATATGGACACATATTTTGATGTATGACACAGAACATATGCCATTCAGGGACCGTCTCTATGCGGAATCAATGGATGCAGGGTCGGTGACAAAATACTGTGTAACAGATGCCCCCTAAAGCATGAAGGCCAAGAGAGTGGAAGGGGTGAAATTCTTTATGAAACCATAACTAAACGGGAACACCATCTTGGAGAACCTGTAGATGCAAGTACAACTGATATTTCTGACAGTGAAAGAAATACATGTAGTCTAGGTATGGGTGCAACCATCCAAAAGACAAATAGAATTAGTTTGTGGTATGGATGCAACCATCTAGTTGATAAGACCATATAAAAATACTGGTATGGTCGCAACCATCCAGAAAGACTCAGGTATGGTTGCAACCATCCGATCAAAGAGTCATTTATGAAATCATGAACCAATCCACGCAACCGAACTTATGTAATCTTAGTCCGGGGTCTTGAATCCCGACCTGTCCATCGTACAACTTCTAATATGCGAATAAATGTGTCAAAGTCGAGCATACTAGAAAATAACTTGATTACTGGCCAATGATGTGAACCGTTAACAAGCACGAGAGAGACCACAAGTAATGTCAATGGTTCCCAAGGTACTGCTAGTACAATCCACAAAGTGTGAAGAATGATCTGGAGTCGAACACTTGTGGAATCACCCGATCGAAGACCAATAATGCAAGTATATCATCGAATGCAAAGAACTTTCCATTGAGGCATGCAAGCTCGAAAGGAGTCTCTAGATCAACTTCCTGGATAATGAGTCGATGTCGACAGGAACCAATCTGTTGCAGGAGGGCCATAATGTTTCCCACATCAACGACGTGAGACAAAGGAACAAGATGTAGATGGATGAAATAGAGAATCAGAGGAGGATGTAAGGGTGCAAACTGCCGAAGGATTAAGCTCTTCAACATATCAGCAACACGACTTCGAAATGTGGCAGCAATTTGGTACCAAGGGATTGCAAGTCATGCGGAGACAACAAGGATCGAATGGAATGAGGCAAAATGAAGAACCCAAACCTGGAAGGCCAATGACGAAGTGTGGATGTCCCAAACCCGGCAAGAAGCAACAAAGGTGTCGATGTTCAAGAGTGACAAGCTGCCATAGGTAATCAACAGAATATTTCCAAATTTCCCCCCACCATTGCTAGCGACTACCCCAATTATTTTTGAAACACAAGCTTGAAGGGGATAACATATGCTTGCAATATAAGTTTGTCCTTCGGACAAATCCAACCTAGTGAAATTTTAACGAGACTTAGGGAGGAGAAGCTCGAGTCTCATCATGGCGACGAGTCCAATGTTGTCAGGGTTTAACAAGTTCGACATAGATAAAAATCAGAGTCTTTTTCATGTTTAGAGAGTTTGAAAAATACACGGAAAATAAAACTCCAGATGGGCCCTTTTCGTAAATTTGCGTCTCTCAAGCCCGAAAAGGTAGAAAATGATACTCGAGAGAACTGCTTGACCATTTCAGTCAAGGAGTACTTTTCGTAAATAGTGCCTCCAATCCGAAAAAGTAAAAAACTTACTAGGGACACGATGTTTCGTAACCATTAACAAGCTCAAAACAACAAGGGCTCGACAATCTTTTCACATTTCAAGAGTCAGAAAAGAGCTTAAAGTTGACTCAGAAAGGGTTGTTTCGGTACTACTTGAGTATATAATTTAGCGTTGATCATCACCAGTGCTTAGAATACCTGTCACTACACACAAACAAAAAAACACAAGCATAGGACCTGTTTCACAAAAATACATGAATAATGCTCAAAACCCTAGAAAACCTTGAATTTTGAACAAAAAGGCTATAAAAGGGACATTAGGGTAAAAAACAATTCACTTTGTGTTTTTCACTGTGGTAAAAAAACTTCAAACCTTGCGTAGCTGTGAAACTGAACAATTGATTCTGGGAAATTCAATGGTCCATTGCTTCTCGTGTTTCCTCTAGGTAAATACCCCATCCCTATCTCTACTTTTTCATCAATTTTACATGTAATTTCATGTTTTAGACCGGCATTTGAAGAGGTTTTTTGAACAAAAAGTCCATCTCGGTTGTTGTAGGTATTCCCCTCGGGGTTGCGACGACTGAGAAATTTGCATGCGGCAAAATTGGGATCGTCACAGGAAAGTGATGTACTCCTGCGATGACTCGAAAATTTCTGAACTGTGCAAATTGGCCCGTCGCAATTGTTTTAAAAACAACTGCGACAAGTGTTGGGAGAAAAAAAACTTCATTTTTAAACAGTTTTGAGAGCTAAAAACGGTTGAATGGCATTTAATAAAAGGATTTTGGTGCATGCATGGGTACAAAATGGCGTTCTCTTGGCAGGAACACACTCATGATGATGATGATGAGATGGGGGCAGCCTCCTCATTGCCAGAATGTCCTACGGAACTATGGGCTCTTAAAATTCTTCTTAATACCACCATTGAGAGCTCAACTGGATCTCTTGGAGTACCTTATCTGAGCGTGCAATCCAACAGAGGGAAAATTTATCATCCGAGGGCAAGAAATCGAATTTGATGCCACATACATCTATTTTTTGACCGGATTGTCACGGCGAGGGGAGAGACCTTGCATGATGGGTACTCGAGTTACTGGGGACTTGCTAGACACTCTTATTGCAAGAGTGTGCCCAAGGGCACGAAAATCATCTACCAGTGGGAAACTGCAGATGACCTCGGTGAATGATTTGTCATTGCGCGTTTTTCTATTCACTATCACTATGGTAGCTGGCTCCCAAGCTGAGCACAAGGCAACTAAAACTCAAGTGGGGCTAGCCTTGGACTGTCTAAATCCCACTATGTTTGACTGGGCAAAGGCCATGTCTCTTAACATGAAGAGACAATTGACCAAGTTCCATAATGGTGAGACAAAACAGTTTGGTTATGGCTCGATCTTGGTATCGCTCATGCTGGAGTGAGTACCGATCCTTCAGCTACAGGACATGTGGGTGGGGTGGCCAGGACAATGAGAGAATCAAATTACTTGGTGGGCTGTTGTGATGCCACGAGGAGGCGGTGGCCAGCTAGTGTCATGGGGTCCTGAATTTATCGAGTGGATAAACTGTCAGCAGGTTGTAGTCGAGGATTGGCCATACGCAGGGATGGATTTCAGAGGTGGTCCAGACATGCTGCTTCCTCCTAGAGAACAGTGGGATGAGAGAGGTAAAATACTCAATTCGACTGACAAACTTTTTGTAATTTTTTGTTGTTTTTGGAATTTAAATATAGATGGCCTGATCATTATGTTCAATTCTTTGCAGATGTTGGACTTGAGAGACCTATAGGTCTCGCTCCTACTGCTCGGAGGGCTACTAGAGAGATTGACCTACCACCTCTGGGTGGAGATGCTAAGGAGGAGATAGCCCGGAACCTAGAGGGCTTGACTGAGGGGATCCCAGATTATAGAGGATTCGAAGAGATCTCGAGACAACACCAATGACACAATGCGGGTGTGTCGAATAGGGTACACTGGCTGCTTAGATGGGTGATCCGAGTAGTAGCCTGCTATAGAGAGAATCATCCATAATAGACTTCTAGGTTTTGTTTTCTGCAAATTTTGAGAGACATGTGTCTCATGATGTAACTTGAACACATATTTTTGGACATATATATATTTTTTTGAGCGCCTCGGTGTGCAACACACGATATAGATCCATTTATGTTTTACTGTCTTTGCTTGTTATGTGTGAATGTTTGTCTATGATTTATAATTTGCGCAAATGTCCACCTAATACATAATTTACTAATGCATCAGTTAATATACATAACATCTGCATAAAAGAAAAAAGACACAATAAGCAAGAAATCACTTGACGCACCAAACCAAAAAGGGTACATCGGTGCATGGGTTCATTTTTACACAAGCTCGAACCATGGAGAACTATGCTTGGATTCGGTTTCATTGTTTACAAAAGCTTGAAACGAAAAACTATGCTTGAATAAGGTTCGCATGCCCCCAACATAATAATCCAATCAAATCAACGTACATGCCCCGCAAGCTTCATTGCATTCAATGAGGTGGATGTAATGAAGGTTCAAATTACGAGATCTAGGAAAGACTTGACTGGGATTTGACGAGATCTCAATCAAAGAATTGATTGACAAAAGGGAGTTGTTTCATTTTTTAAAGGAGGTTGACAAAGGATTGAGAACCTTCCTCAAAACTCCTTGATTCATTTTTTAACAAGCTTGACACAAGATCAGGGATTGTGTTCCAAAACTCCTTGATTCATTTTTTAATGAGCTTGACACAAGATCGGGAACTATGCTCCACACCCTTGTTTCATTTTTTAGGGAGCTTGACACAAGACGAAAACTGTTCAGCACCCCTTGTTTCATTTTTTAACGAGGTTGACACCGGAACAAACTATCCTTGGGACTCATGTTCATGGGCCATATGAGAACATGACTCCAAAAAGGTCTTCACTGGAGGGAAGAACCATGCTCTGGGAGGAGTACATGTCATTGGGCACCAACGACAGATCATGTTCCAATGCCCTCAGTAAATGATGTACGAGACCATCTGCATTATCATCAATAGGCGCGGAGATGGAACGGGTAGCCACATAATTGACATGTGGCGGGGAAGGTACTGCTGGCAAACAAGAACTGATCGGGGATGATGGTTGTACAGGAGGTACCTGGTGACTAAAGAACAACAATTGATCTATGGTCACAATTCTTACCACATGGAAAAGTGAAGAAACAAGAGCCCCCATGTCATAAATATAGTCACGGCTAAGGAGAAGACTAAAATCCAACACATCTTGGATGACCATCACATTTATACAGATGGTTTTACCTCCCAAGGTAACTGGAAACTTCATAAGGATCCCCAAAGGTTGACTAGTTCCTCCGTCGAAAGCCAACAGATTCTGGGTGACAGGCACAAGTTGTGGGGAGCCCAAAGCTTGCCAAGTAGTGGAAGGAATGAGGTTAACCGATGCACCTTCATCCAAGAGAGTGCCAGGTACTACCTTATTATAGGCATGTACGGTAATCTAGAAAGGCACATAATATGGGAGGTGGAAAGTAGTCAAGTGACTCCAATCAAAGGAAACAACAACACTACTTGGTGGGGGTATCGTATGATTGCCCCCATGCTCTATAGGGATTGAAGAAGGACTCTCTTGATCAGTCGGGATAGGAGGGTCATTCTTTGACTCAGGAGAATTTGATGAGACAGAAGAAAATGAGCAGTATGATCATTATGCTCTTTTGGGACAAAGTGAACAACTGGTGGTGAAACCAAGTCAACACTCTCTCCGACCAATGGTTGGTCGGAAACAAGCAAAACAAAACTAGGCTCAGGAAGAGCAGGACGAACAAGAGATGAATCCAAGTTAATCTCTTTATCAACTGAGAGAGGGTAAGAAGAGAGCCTCTAATAACCAACTAGAAGTTGGGGTGAAGGAGCTGTAAGATTTTCTAAAACAGCAAAAGCTTTATCAATGAGTAGACAAAGGTGAAGGAAATGGTCGCCTTCACATAATCTACAGGGGAATCTAATCTTCCCTTTCTTCTTACTACTGCCAGTTGAGGGTGTAACATCGACATGAGCTTCAGAGGGTGATGAGGGATGAGCCAGATCGTGAGACCATACTTCTAAGATCCTACGAATACCAAGACAATCATGAGGAAAATGGTCACCCTTGCACAACTTACAAGGAAATTTAACCTTTCGGGGAGGATCAGAAGGTTTTCCGACTGGAGATGTACTTGGAGCAACAGCTGCATGGGTGGCCTTTCACTTATCTAACTTCTTCTTCTTCGTCTTCACCTTCTTCTTCTTAGCCTCTTGGTTACTGGATTTGGAATTTTCACCAGGCGAAGTAGGAGAGGAGGGTGAAGAAACAGGGGAAGATGGTGAAATCTCAACCCTATAATCATCGTGTCGTGATTCAAACGAAGGAGATGACAGAACAAGAGTCATGATGCTCGGAACCACTGAGGTTGAAAACAACCAAATGGGCAAACCGATGGTTAACCCAAGCAAGGACAACATTGCCATATATAAAGAACCAACATTTCTAAAAGAAGGAAGGGGACTAGGATTCCCATTTGGGGGGAGACCTTGACTGGTAGATTCTGGGAATGTTGCCATTGGGATTTACCTTGAAAGAAACTCTAATTGTAACCAAGAATAGTTCGTGGGTAGTAAATTTTACGACATTGAAACAAAAACCACGTCTTTTCATATTTTAAGAGTCGAGAAAAGGACGAAAGGTGACTCTATCTCTTTCAAGGTTTAATGAGCCTGAAAGGACAAGTGCTCAGATGATCCTTTTACTTTTAAAGAGTCAAAAAGGAACGAAAGTGATTTCTTTGGAGTACTAGACAAGAGGTTTACCAGGCAAATTGCAAAACTGCATATACACCTTGGTGATCAAATGAAAGAGAAATGACCAAGGATTTTTTGTACGACAGTCAATCTTCCCAAATACTGTGTTCGGTGCGTTACAATTCGTAAGGAGGCAGACTCAAATTCCTATAGATAATAGGATGATAACCTAGTAGGGTCTCCCAATATATACTCGACAGTACAGGGAGCACAAATCCATACTAGTACCTATTGAATCACGAAAGGAGGAATCACCCAACCTTAGTGGAAACAATAGCGACTAGGTTTAACGATGCCGGAGCACGTCTCTAGCCTAGACATCCAGATAAGTAAGCCTTAGGTTCCAATGCATTTTTAAGTTCATTCAATAGATTTTAAGAGTTAATCTTGAATTAAGTCTCGATTTCAAATCCCTACCAAATGTATTTCAACAATTCCTAGGATGCAACTACAATAAGTAAAAACCATTCCTTTCGATGAACAACGACCTAAATCAGGGTAAGGAGTTCATTTCCAAGCGAACGAAAACAATAACAAGCAAATGCAAGAACAACAGTGCATGCAAGCAATCCAATCACTAGGAAACACGATGCATCAATCCCCAGTGGAGTCGCCAACTTGTGATGTAGGTAAAGTTCCCTCTGCAAACAGAGGAAACCCTCTAGCCCTAGAGTGGGTCTAGTCATAGCAAGACAAATACAACAACTAATTCCTTAAATAGTCATCGTTGAAAGAGCCTACCTTATGCTGGTGCTTGATGCAGTCTTCATTACGCTGCTCTAGCTATCGCTTCCTTCTCCTTGATGAGTGATTCACCTGAAACAACATAAGAGAACAACGAAACACATAATAGAGCACAACAATGAACTATTTACTTACAAAGTCAATGAACCATAAACTATCAAATATATATCATACATGATATAGGAAACAACCATTGATTGTATTAATATGAGCAAAAGTAAAGCTTACAACCATGACTTGATGTCACAAGCTTCCTTGAAGGGTCCAGTCGGTATGTCTCTATAGGCATTGACTCTCAAAAGGTCTCCCAAAAATGCTGATAACTCTCTCTCTCACCCAAAAGCACTAGTATAAGGCTAAGGTAATCCACAACCAATTGCTAGACTATCAGAAATTCACACTGCAAACTATTAATCCAACACCAAGAACTAGCTAATTTTCTCACTACCAAAAAACTAGCTGATCATAGCAATGGAGGATGCTTTTATAAGAGGAGGAGCCTCCATAAATGAGGGAGACAAAGCTTATCTTCATGGGAGGTTACTCATAAGGTGGAACCACCATCTCAAATGAGGAAAGGTGAACTTCCTTGACCCAACAATCAGTTCCAGAACCACCCAGAAGCATTCTGTTTGAACTAATTCGCCATATCTGGGTCGTCGCAAGTCAAACACTAAGACTTAGAGACAAAATCGCGAGGCAACAAAGTATTCAGAGCCACCATCACAAGCATGATATTGATGACTTGTGACAGAGAACATATGTACTATTGCGATGGTGTCATGAGGTTTTGGTTCACTTTGGTCCATGGTCGCAGAAAAAATACTGGTGTCTTGCGACGATCTTGAAACATAGGTAAAATGGATCAACTTCAGGATTAATGAGCATGGTTGATATTCTTGAGTGTTGTGGAACATATGGACACATATTTTGATGTATGACACAGAATAGATGCCATTCAGGGACCGACTCTACCTGGGATCAGGGGATGCGGGGTCAGTGACAAAATACTGTGTAACAAGTATTTTACTAGAACTAATAGAACTTGTCCACGCAAAATTAATGCCAGCACTAATAGAACTTGTCCACGGGAAATTAATGCTAGCGCTAATAGAACTTGTCTGTGGGATATTAATGCTAGAACATATACTAATTCCGTTTTCAAAAATAAGGATTGTCAAAAGTACATTTTTTAAATTTAAAAGCACATCATGAATGAAGGTTACATAAAAATGTTAAATGTAATTAACAGACAAAATGCCTTATGACGGGCATTTTTCCTGTCAAGTTCCAACCTTCAGCGGGAACATCAACTTGACATGATGAATTGAAGATTATCATTTCAAAGATAGGATAAGACATATATGCCTATATTTTTAGTTGAATATGACTGAATCCAAGGAGAATTGCAAAGCTAGACATGATAAACATAATATCAAAAGGAATTCCAAGGTGGGAGACTAAGTTTGGTTGCACATGAATAAGGAAAGGTTGTAGGGTCTTTGAAACAAACTCAAAGTCCCACAATATGGATTTTTTGAAGCATTGGATAAGGTATGGAGCAATCTTTATTGACTTATTTTTCTACCTCATATACATATTTAATAAATTGTAGTCAAAGTAGAGAACTTGAAATTGTATGAACCATCCATGATTGATGATGATGAAGAGGGCCAAGTAGTACATTCCATAGAATATTGTGTAGAATAATAATAGGTCAATCATAAGGGGTCAAAAATAAAATTTAGAGGTGATACTGAAGGAAAAAATACTAGAGAAAGTCCAAATGATACTCTCAGGACAATGTCGAGTAATTGTTTCTTGAATTCCTTAAAAACTAAATATTTTGGAGACCAAAGTCCTCTTAAAATAGAGATGGATGATCCAAAATGGATATGTATAGTTACTGTATGAATTTATTGATGATTTATAAAGGGGAATATATGATATGGGACTTAGAAGGGTCAGTTTTGACATGATCATGAAAATTGCATTGACATACTAGAATTGAAAATCCTTTGGTTTGATGTCACATAAGTGTATTTTTTGGATCTATAACTTTGATATCAACATTCCTAGAGGTCCTTATGACATTCTATGGACTAATAACTTTTCAACTATGGTTAATTTTCATCAAACAAAATTTCTATGCAAAATCCATGTTGTTAATAAGATAATTGTCTAATTATTACTTATTTGGCCAAGTGGTAGTGACACTAACACCCATTATTCGCCCACATAGTTAAAAACATATTGGTATCCACATATGTGGTATGTGTATGTGGTAGTGACACTATCATCCATTATTTGCCCACACAATTAAAAATATATTGGTATCCACATAGACTTCTAGAATTGTTAAAGACTTAAAAATATTAACCCTAACCACCATGGAAGAGAGTTATAAATGTAGCCAAAAGGAGGGAAAGGGGTTAAACTCCTATTGTAGCAATTTCATGTTCCATTCCAAAGTAACTACCAAGATGAATAGGGTGTTTGCAATATATGTGAGAGAGTTTCGTAGTGGTTGTAGTAGACCAAACATGTATTAAAGATTTGTAGAGAGATTAAATATCTTTGTATTTTTTCCCTTGTACTCTATTAATTAATAATAAAGGCACATAACTTCATTTCTTATTGGTTATTTCCTAAGACTATAATCATGTTTATGGTGTCCCCATGTGACTTTATTCTTATAGTTATGTTTTTTTCCTCAACAATTAAAGAATGTGTATGTCATGTTTATTTTTCCACTGAATCACTAAAAATACAAAAAGAAGTCACACAACTAAGCATAAGCTCAAGTTAGTCATTGAGAAAGGATTTTGTTATGGTGAGTAGACCATTGAAATATCCAAGTAACTTTACAAATCAATATTTGTACAAACAATATTATTTAGCACCGTGTACTGTCCACATGTTTTATGATGAAAGGACGATAATGACCATAATTAACGATAAATTCTTCTGAAAGTAGTAAAAAAATGCGATCTCTATAAAAAATAATTTAAGTAGCTAACCCAAAGTGCATCAAAGTATGAGTGAATAATAATTTGAATATATTTTTGGCTTTTAATTTCCAACTTACAATGTGCCCATGACTTACGGGACTAGCCTATGTCTAAGAAATTGTGATCTAGGGCATCTAAGTTGAACAAATCACCTTAGGCTCGCAACCAAGTTGGGTCATACCAACCATTGACATTGTTGGATTTTACGTGTCTCCTCATAACTTCATGAGTATTGAACTCAGGTTAGCACGCATAATAAGTCCCTTCAAAGATTTATTTTGCTAGAAGTGTTAGGGTCCCATGTCTAAGAATCTTGGTTATGCTATTCTTGCTATGTATCTAAGGTCAAATTTGTAAATATTAGTCATGGTGACATGACTATTATTGTTTAAAGAGGTCTAGGCTTAGATTATGTTATGTAAAGGTGTTTATTTTTCTAAGAGTCCAAGGTCTAAAGTCATGTGATTTCCTTACTAAAGGGTAATCATAGGAAGTCTTTGATCACATTGGAAAAAGTACAAAAATCATGTTATACAAATCCTTAGTTATTATGAGTTAGTCACCTTCCTTAGTCATTATAAGTCGACCACCTAAGTGTAAAGGCTATGTCTAGATCAACGCAATCATAAGATGATTTATGAATAAATTTAGAGGCTCTTTGGAGTCAGTTTGAATGCCATTTCAAGGAAAACTCATGATCTCAACGGGAAATAATGGTCAAAAGGATAGTCCTTCCCTTTTTACAAAGCGTTGTGTTTTTAGAAGGTGCTACGTATTCATGATTTCCTTTTCCTATCACGATAATCACTCTCATTTCCTCTCTAGGAAATTATACATGTTTATTTGAACTTTTATCTTCATTCCACAATGCTCATCTCTTCACCATTTTCATCGAAGGTTTTGGTTTTCTCATTTTATTTGCTACAAAAGGGAGGTGGGGGCGCTAAAAAATCACATTGTTCTACCATACTCACATTTCGGTGGTCAAACTTCCTTCATAGGTGAAAATACAGGTCTATGTTTGTTCCTCAGCTTTGAATGAATTTTCAAATTGCATGTAGAAGCTAGTAAAAACCATAATAACCCTGCAAAAATGAGAAATTCACCGTTGCTGCTCTTCTGAAATCATTACATTTTTTTCCTTTGCACTGCGTTTTATCCTAATTCGTTGCGAATTCAAACAGTATGTTATAGTCCCCACTTTTCGCTCCCAATTCACATTTTCTCTGTGTAAACCTCTACATGCAATAGGTGCCTTGGGTTTAAAACCAAATCAAAGATGCTTCTCTTAAGTGTTTAAAAGATCAAATACCTTCAGCGCTACATTTCTAGATTTTGCGTTGTGACTGTCCCTTTTAAATTCTTTGTCAACAATTGTGAAATTTGTAATTTTTGTAGGGTTTTTCCTGAGGATGTCTACATTATTTAAGTTTTTTGTGTGATTACTTGTTGTTTATTAAGGCATCATGAAAGGTTTTTAATATCATAAAACCTTCATTATTACACAAAACCAATTACTCATAACCCTAATATGATTCACTGTTGCAAAAGAAAGATCATGTCAAATTTAGAAGACAAGAAGCCCAAGGGAGGTGCCATTGTGTGATTTGAGCCACAAGATATAACAACCATTAATGCAGATCCAACCACCATAATGAATTTTGAAAAAGTAGGGTGTATGAATTTTTGTGAAAGGATTACGGGGTATCATCTACAGTTTACAAAGGAGTTTCGATGGTTTGCGAGAAAAGGTGAGAACTCCAACTTTTCCAGCCACAACTGAATCAATAGCCCAGGCCATTGAGATCCATTTGAATGGAGAAGAATGGTTCAAGGGTATGGATTTTGATTTGGTTCATTTCAAAGACTTTCTCAAACCAAAACTGTTCCACGAAGCTATCTACAAGACCACCATAGTAAACTATTGGAAGCGATTCAAAGGTACTTCACATGTGAAGGGAGGTTCAATAAAGTTTATCACTATCACATTAGGCTCTTAATGCATTTTACTAGCAAAAAACCTTTGAATATTATTTATTATTTGTTTAGGAGTCTGTGTAATATGGCTGACAGAGTTCAAACAAAAGGAAATCAGATTGAAACCAGTTTATTTCGTTTCTCATTAACTAAATTGTTGGTGACAAAGGAGCTTGAGAAGAAGGAGCAGTCACGGTAGGATTTTTTGGTTTCTTCAGGGTGGATAGCACAACCTTTAAACAACCAAAGGACCAATAAAGACACTCCATCAATTGTGATTATATAATTTTCACCTGTAGCAGCAAGTTTAGTAAAACAACCTTTGACTAAAATCAAATTAGTTGATAAGAGAAGTGCTAAGAAGCTACATTTCTCACATGAAGTATAAAAAGTGGAAAGGGTACCCAAAACAAGAGCTGCAACCAAGAGGTTACATGTGGATCCAACACCTACACATGTTCAAGTTGTTGAACCTGAAGCACACATGGAGAAATAGAACTTAATTAAAAGGATCAGAAAATCAAAGATTTGCAAGATCAATTCAGCAAGGCTCACTTAACAATAGCCTATCTGAAACAAGAGAATAGAGAGCTTAGGCATCAAATATCACAAGAAACTATTCAACCCAGTGAAGGAGAGCCATCAAAGGAAACAATGGCACTGTTAGGGTCCCACCCTAACCCCCTTATTTATGTAGTGGGATCACGTCATAATAAAGAGTCAATATAGCCCATATTAATAATTGTAAGTGGTTAACCCGCTATTTATTACGGGACCACAGTTAGTTGCAAATGGGCCTAGTATTAGGTAGATGGTATTAATAAAACCCATGGTATT
>APFE030987325.1:63139-82307 GCA_000404065.3 Pinus taeda
ATGCTATTTTGAAGGGGCTTACATCTCTCAAGATTTGCCCCGGATCCTTTCTTTATGCAAGTTAGGAAACGACTAGCGTTACAGGTTTAAAGGGTTAGAGGTCCTACAAAGTTAAAAAATAAATAACCGCTCTTCGCTTGCATGCGGAAAGGTTTGCATGCCCCCAGGTATAGAGAAAAATTTCCAAGTTACCAAGAAAGTTCCATTTGCATAGCAGACAGAAAGCTCCCTTGGCGATTCCTACTGAAATAGACAAAGGGGAGTGGCATAGAGATACTCCACTCACATAACTTTAACGAAGGTATCTTATTCCAGCCTGATCCCATTTTCCTGTAAGGACGGGTTTGTCAAACTAGTCATATATCCCTCACGGAAACCCACTCTATACCCAAGGTTTCCCTGCCGAAATAGACCAGGGTGCATGCCCCTTGGGTTTCAGTCACATCTTCCTGAATCACTCGCGCTCATCAAGTGGACGGACTAGAGATCGATGAGACATTCCTTCGTGAAAAGTCCATTTAGGGATGGCATTTGACTATTTGCAATTTGTGAACCGGGGAATGACATTTGGTCTACGAGCTTGACCATCCTGCCTTCGTGCGGAAAACACATTACTCTAAAGAGTGACGAGATGATGGCTCCCATGCAATAAATATAGTCGCGTCCAAGGAGTAGATTATAATCCAAGGGTCCTTGAACTACCATCACGTTCATGTGAACGGTTTTTCCTTCTCAAAGTAATGGGCACATTTGGAAGGATCCCTAAAGGTCGACTGGTTCCTTTGTCGAAGCCTGTTAGATTTATCATTTTAGGCAAAAGCGATGGCGAACCAAGCACTTTCCAAGCAGATGAGGAAATGATACTCACAGAAGCCCCTTCATCAATGATGGTACCAACCATGACCATTCTGTAAGCTTGTACAATGATTTTGAATGGTACACTAGCTGGTAAACGGGGTCTGTGTAGTAGATTCCAGTCGAAGGAAATGACTAGGCTGCTTGGTGGTGAGACCGAATAGACGGCTGGATATGACTCTGATGAACTTCCTTCTTGCGATAAGGGAACGGGAGGACTACCCCCAAGTTCATCGAAGTCTGTGTTGATGAAAAGAATTTTAACGATGTCGTTCTCTTTTTCTTCAGTGATGGTGTCATTCGAAGATGAACACTTTGAAGGCAAGACCGGGTCAACTGCCGTCTTGACCTTTTGAATTTCGTCTGGTATGGATTCAGAGGGTTCATTTTCAATGATATACGCTTCGGCCGACCACAATGATGGGCCAGCCGGATTTTCAACCGGTGGAGGACTTGGCAAGAGTTTTTATATCCAGGAGGAAGTCGTAGTGGTGAAACCGGACGACCATCCAAAACTATTTTAGCCTTGTCAAGGAAGGGACAACGGTGGACGGTGTGATTTCCTTCACACAACTTAAAAGGAAATTTGGGATTCCTTTTCTGTCCATGTGCTTCACTTTCACTGGTTGATGGTGTGCATTCAACATGATTGTCAGAGGTTGACACCACCAGATTGTGCAAACGAGGAGACCAGTCCGTTAAGATCCGAGGGATGCAGGGACAATCTCAGTGATAGTGGTCTCCATTGCAAATGACACACACAAGGAGATTTAGGTTTCGACGGTGCGGTGTGAGGATTTCCGCTAGATGACGCTTGGTTGCCCCCTTTCAATTTTGGTTCCTTTCTCTTCTTTTCCTTTTTCTCTTTCTGCTTCTTCTTCTTCTCAGTTACTTGATTTTTAGCTTTATCGACTTTATCAAGCGAAGAGGAAGGAGGAGAGGGAGAATCAGACGAAGTAGAAGGTTGGGAGGCAACTCTAGTGTCGTCTAGTTGCTGATTTGACTGTTCAAGAATTACGAGATTCTGAACGATAGAGGTAGAGAAGAGCTAGACAGGCAAACCAATTGTCAATCCTGGAAGTGACAAAGTGGCCATATGGGGTGCACCAACATCTCCCCAAGAGGAGAAGGGCCTAGGATTTTCTCCAAGGGGAAATCCTTGGTTGGTAGACTCCATTTTCTCAACCTAAAGACCAACTGGGGAATTTGTGATGTTTTTCCGATTAAAATAAATTTTAGACGCTTTGACACAACTTGTTTTTTCAATTTTAAAGAGTCGAGAAAAAACAAAAGATGACTCTAGTCACCTTCGATTTTTAATGAGCCTGAAGTGAAAAGTGCTGAGAGGACCTTTTCCTTTAAGGAGTCTGAAGAGGAGCAAAATGGACTTCTCTGGAGATCTAGGCAGAGAGGATTACCAAACCAATCGCAAAACTGTAGAATACTTTTTACAGTACAGCAGTCAATCTTCCTGAATGCTGTGTTCAGTGCATTGCAATCGATAGGGTGGCAGACACGGCTTCCTAAGGATAAAGGATGAAGCCTATTGTGGTCTCCCAATATATACTCGACGGTACGTTGGAGCACAAGTCCGTACTGGCACTTGACGCCTCAGAGTGGAGGAATCACCCAAACAACATTGAAAACAACAGTTACCAAGTTTTATGACACCGGAATATGTCTCTAGCCTAGACCTCTAGATGTTGTGCGTTAAGTTCCAAAGCATTGTTAGATTCATTAAATTTATTTTAAGTTGATCTTTCTTAACAATTTGCCTTTCAGGTTCACCGCGTGATGTGTATATAATTCCTAAAATTCAGTCTAAGATGATAAACAAATGCTTAATCTTCTTTCGACAATGAAAATCCTAGCTACTAAGGAAAGAAAGTTAAGAATCTTTTTGCAAAGAGAACAGAGCACACGCTAAATGCACAGTCCTAAATCAAACCAAGCTGTAGAAATGCAAATGCACATGCATGTATTTGTTTTCAGCCTTCTTAATGTATGAATGATGATAAGAAAGCTATGTGTAAATCTTAATTACTTTTAAAGCGACAGTACTTGACAAATTTCTTTTGCAAAACGACGTGAAGATAAGAGAGACACTTTGCGATTTTGAAATGAAAATTGCTTTTCGACACTTTAAAAACTACTAATTCAAATCCTATGCAATAGTAACTGTATAATCGACTATCAAGAACAATGGGATTGTTTTCTAAAACTGAAAACGAAAGCTACGACACTTTCAGATCCAGAAACGACAGTTTGACTATGCTACTTTTTGCAAAAGAGAATTGAAAATGACGCACAATACATAAAAAAAACTTACAGTTCTTTGCACTAAGGAGGTGGAATAATGCAAGAGAAGGGGGTTTTCACAGAAATACACTGACTATAGACAGGAAAACTCCTAAATAGGACTGAAAATAGTGAGAAAAAACCACAGTCTGAGGGTAAGGTTAACCCTCCCCGACCATCGCACTCGTTACACAGTGAAACCAGTATGCAGCGCACCTACTACACTCGGGAAGTGCGATGCATACAGTCTGCCTTGAAGGTAGGGTGCAATGGTACTAGTGCGAGACTTTAAACAAGTTTTCACTCACAGTTGTAATTTAGTTCAGGGATTTAGGCCGAGTAAGTAATGTTCAGTGTATGTAAAACACAGGGGTGATCTAAAGAGGTTACTAGAGCCACCACTTAGGGCAATTAGATTGCTTGTAGATCTATTGTTTAATTCATAAACAAAACCCGGAGATAGACTGAAGCAGCATTGATCTACTTTGCATTTGTATAACAAATGCAGTTCGAAGGCTAGCTGGCTTGAGTTTAGGCTCCGTCTGTAAGTTTATAAAAGAAACAAAGATAGATAGGCTAACAAAAAATCTAGTCGCTCCCCAGCGGAGTCGCCATTTTGTTACCGGGAATAGTGTCCACTCAGATGCTGCTATTCCCACTAATATGGGTGGATATCTTAGAAACAAACAAATAAAGTCTACTTTCGTTTTCCTTTATGAAAATAGACAAGAGGAGAACCAAGAAGACCAACCTTAGTCTTGCGCTTGATTTCCTCTCCTTCTTGATAGAGTTTCGCCGCTTCTCCTTCGTCTGCCCAGCTTCAAAGAGAACCTGTGGAATCACAACAACATACTACTATCGAAGAAACAAAGATCTATATTCATAAATAACACAGGACCAGATGTGTGTTAACCATACAAATGCATATATAGACAAGTACACAAGAATATGGAGGAAAACTGGAATAGCTTTATTAAGATAAAAAGTAGCAAGAGGATTACAACCATATGTTCTGACCCAGCATCATCCTCCAACTAGGAATCCCTTCTTCACCTCAAGCAAAGCTTAGATCACCCAACACTATGAATGTACACCAGAAAACCAATAGCATTTCTCTATGAGATACAAAATTCCAGCCTTTGGATCTCTGTGATGAGGGATCCATATATAGATGATTACAGAGAGGTGAGTCATCTTCTGGGATCTTGATTAATTTCCTCTCTCTGATAGTTCCTGCTTCCACTTGGAGAATGCTGATCTCTTACTCATCCCTAGTCGAAAATAGAGAGGCAAGTGTCAGAGGGGAAGCTTCTGGAAGATTCCATGATCTTCTACCTCACATTTTGTCTCTGCCATTTGTCCATTCCCGACCATCGCACCATACAGAGGAGCAATTCAGTATGCATCGCACCTTGTACACTGGGAAGGTGATATGCATTGCACCCTCTGCACTGAGCTTTCAATATGGTCCAGTTTGACCATTTATGAGCAGTTTTCAGTGGAGAACTTCTGGGAGATGATGTAATCAGCTGACCTTGTTCCTTTAGGCAGTGAAGCAACACTTTTAGGGACTTAGGAGCCCTTAGTTTATGGACATTTATGATTGGGGTTGAAGTGCCCAAAAATGTCTATAACAGCAGGGTGACCCTTGACATTCCCCTTTGTGACTCTTTGACTTCCCTCATGACTCATCAAATTCTTCACTAAATGACACATTACATTAAATATTGACACTTGGAATTTCACTTACAACATATTTACAAATAATATTACATTTTCCACATGTACCCATATAAGTCGATAAATAGGGTAGAGACAACCTAACAAGACAAAACACTATGATTCTGATGTTTAGGGGAAGTCCAACTCGACAACCTCCACTTGGTGCTTCTCAGTCACATATTGGTGCGAAGCTTGGTACTGTGTGATGGTGTCCCCAAATTGCTTGACAAGGTATTTCTGGAAGTGAGCTCTAGCCTCCATGGCATCCGGGTACACTATCTTGGAACTTTTATCCAACTTGTTCTGAAGCATGAGCAACATTGTCTTGACTTTGACAGGACCACTAATGTACTTCTGCATTTTATGTGCATTCAAATCCAAGTCTTCCTTGGTGGATTCTTGTCTTTGATTCTTTAGGTACTCATCGATCTCTAGCCAGACTTGGTTCTTGAGTTTAACATCAGTGAGGGAACTGATTGATGAGATTTGGTTCTTTCTCACCATGCCGTACAAACTACTATGCAACCACACATATGAGGCCTGTATGCTACCAATGAATGAGGAAAGATGCTCATTGTTCCAGATCAACATTCAGACCTTCACTTTTTCTAGCTCTTCCTATGGCTTCATCTTCTTCTCTAAGTCAAGTGGGGCCAATTTGTATTGCATTTTCCACTCTTGTACATGGGTGATGGTAGCATGTATGTTTTTGAGAGTTTGAACAAAATATTTTCTTGCTGATGTAGGCCATGCACATGGGAAACTGCCTTATGCACGGTGACACGTTCGTCATAGAGCTTCCACATGGTTTCTCCAAGTGATGATACTTCACCAAGTATCACTTGCCTCATCTCCCCCAATGTGGAAACTTCATTTTGTGCTATTGCTCAGAGTTGTTCTGTATTTTTCTTGGCAACCTGCTAGTTCTTTGCCAATTTTTCATTCTTGGTTGCCAGATACTTAACATTTGATCTTGTTTCTCCTACATAGGCTAAGCAAGGTTCGGCAAGGGTGATTGGATGCTTCATGGTGTCTGACACTATCACCCTTTCCTTGATGAATGTAGGTGATATGTGATCATCTGGAAAGTGATTCCTCCATGCTTGCACAATCTTCTTCTGCACTCGTCAAATGATAGATTGTACACATCCATGACCGGATAATCATCAAGGATAAAAACATCTCCTTGCTTGCTCGGGGCTGGTTCTGACACTAGAGGTGGTGGAGATTGGGGGATGAACTGTGGTTCTCTTGAAATCAGGTCAGTGTATTCATTATGTGGATCTTGTTCCAACACCATGTTTGTTACTTCAATCAATTTCTCAATCTGTTGAGCAAGCTCCCGATCCTGCATCTGTTCACCCTCTTCCTCAGCTACTGGCTGTTCCATCTCCTAAACCTGTATCGAAACTATTTCCTTTGTCATTGCACCTTGAATTTATTCTTCTTTCTTCTTATTCTTCTCTTCTCTTTATCTCCTGATCAACTCCTATTCTTCCTTCAGCTTCTTCTCTATCTCCTGCAACTTCAATTTTTCTTGCCGCAACCTCTACTTTTCTCTCTTCCTTCGCTCTGCTCCTGTTGGCTTAGTGGGTCTCAACCCAGGTTCAGAGTTAAGTTTTCCAAACAAATCCCTACACTACTAGCCCTTTCGGCATCAATCCATGAAGCACAGAATGAAGTCTCACTCGAAGCAGTATGGGGGGATGCTGGAACCAAGTTTCCACACCTAGAGATGAGTGTGATTTCGTTGTATGCCATAACTCTGCCTTCATTCAGATTGATAAGCCTTCTAGGGCTTATTGATATACTTCCTTTAATCGACTTCCAAACCTTCACGAAGGTCTACGACTGTCCTTCGCGGACCCTAAACAAGTGAAGCAACTACTTACACACCTCTGTAATTATCCTTAGTTCTGTATTTACCCAGATCGGCCTAAGTATCTAATTAATTTAACAAGCATTAATATATTCTTCACGTAAACAGATATTATTACTTGTGTTCTTATAACAGTGTAAAACATGCAAAATCACGCATCAATACAGTGTTAAATCATAACCCCATTATTGATCATAACATAAACACATTCATTCATAACAGAAGTAAATGGACAAAACACATATATTTCTGGAATAATCTCTTTATTGATACTTCAATTCTTCTTATTGATCCAGATTTAAACATGAACACAATAAATTATAGAGATAACCATAAACATAGAGATGCAGTGGAAATAATACTTCATTTCATTAATGTAAAATACTGAAATATGCTTACAATCAATAATGGAAATAAACCAGCTATGGCGATGGTAGCTTATCTTTGAGAAGAGATGTGGCAGCTACATGCCTCTGAACTATGTTACAATGAGGCTCGAAGGCCTATTTATTATTGAGAAACATGGGAAAACCCTAAACATCCAAAAACCTAACCCTAGAAGATGAAAGGCCAAACTGTGGGCTCCGTTTGGCTAAATTGGTACATCAACTTCTCGGGGTCGTAACTTTGGCATACGATCTCCATTTTACGCGTACAATATCTCGTTAGAAAGATCTATCAGAGAACTAAAACTTTGGGAAGAGCAACATTGATCCATGGACCCATGTTGCTCCCAGGTTTCCCAAAAAAACGTTGTTTAGGGCCTCAAAACAGCTCCGGAAGTTCAGGACCCAAAAAACTGCTAAAAATAGTAAATTGTGCTACAATTAAGGAAACTGAAAAGCTGAAAGAAACAATGGTGGGCGTCCAAGTGGACTTGGTGGGTGGCCACAAATATCCACTTGGATCACTTATAGACTCCAGACTACCCTGCGCACTTAGTTGTAGGGGTCCACGCACTCAGTTGTGGACTCTGTTCTAGGCCTCTGTGCACTCAGCTGCAGAGCCTCTTTTCTACTCTAAGATTCTTCTGTCTTTCTGCTAATGACCCATTACATTCATCCTTTGCTATCTTCTATCTTACATCTAACTTTCTAAGAATCCCCTTTTTATACAATCCCATGGTCTGGTAGATATGCTAAAGCCAACATAACTTACATAAAAGAAGGGAAAAACCCTTTATGACACTTTATTATCTACGTGCTCTGCGACCACAACTTCGAAGACTTTACACTTTACATAACAAAAACTTGGGCTTTCTGCCCCAAAACTTGGGCTTTTGCCCCAAAATTGACCACAGGGGACCTTGTCCCAACAGCCCCCCAACACAAATATTTTGGCTCGCCCTCGAGTCACTTTACTAGTGACCAAAAATTGCAGAGACTTTACACTTTACATAACAAAAATTTGGGCTTTCTGCCCCAAAAATTGGGATTTCCCCCCAAAATTGACCGCATGGGACCCTGTCCCAATAGGCACCCAACACAAGTATCGTGACTCGCCCTCGAGTCACTCTGTTGGGACAGGGTCTCCTGTGGTTAATTTTGGGGAAAAGCCTAAGTTTTGGGGTAGAAAGCCCAAGTTTTTTTTATGTAAAGTGTATAGTCTCCGCAATTTGTGGTTGCAGAGCATGTAGATAGTAAAGTGTCATAAAGGGTTTTTCCCTTCTTTTATGTAAGTTATTTCGGCTTTAGAAGATCTACCCATGGTCTGCAGACCATGGGATTGTATAAAAAGGAGAGTCTTAGAAAGTTAGATAGAAGATAGAAGATAGCGAAGGATGAATGTAATGGGTCATTAGCAGAAATAGTGAAGAATCTTAGAGTGGAAGAGAGGCTCTATAGCTGAGTGAGTAGAGGCCTAGAATAGAGTCCGCAGCTGAGTGCACGGACCCCTACAGCGGAGTGCACATGGTAGTCTTGAGTCTGTAAGAAAAACTGAAGTATCAATAAAGAGATTATTCGAGAATTTACTGTGTTTTGTCCATTTACTTATGTTATGAATGAATGCATTTATGTTATGATGAATAATGGGGTTATGATTTAATATTGTATTGATGTGCGATTCTGCATGTTTTACACTATTATAAGAATGCAAGTAATAATATCTGTTTACACGAAGAAGATCTTAATGCATGTTAAAGTTATCAGATACTTAGGCTGATCTAGGTAAATACAAAACTAAGGATAATTAAAGAGGCACGTAAGTAGTTGATTCACTTATTTAAGGTCCGCGAAGGATAATCGTAGACCTTCGTGAAGGTCTGGAAGTCGATTAAAGGAAGTATATCCATAAGCCCTAGAAGGCTTATCGATATGCACAAAGGCAGAGTGAGGGCATAAAACAACATCATGTTCATCTTTGGGTACAGAAACTTGGTTCCAGCATCCCCCCATATTGCTTCGGGTGAGACTTCAGCTCACGCTCCGCGGTTTGATGCCGAAAGGGCTAGTAGTGTAGGGATTTTTTTGGAAAAATTAACTCTAAACCTGGGTTAGGACCCACTAAGCCAACAAATGGTTCTGTTGCCAGTATCGGGATCTGCATAAAGAGATGTGTGACGTCGCATCACTGGAATCCAATAAAGAAAGAAATTGAGGTGTGGTTGGATAGAAAGATCCATGATTTCACGACACAAGAAAACAGAAAACCACGATTGATGAAAGAATAGTGGTTGGACAGGTATTTGTACATAGAGATACATGAAATTTTCTTTTGTTCCTTCCCGATCGAGTTATATGAGTAGATCACTAAATTAGTAGACAGATAAGGAAGGTGGAGGCTTGACGGTCCAATAGTGTGGACCCTAGAGTTAGTGCGGAGATTGGAAGCCTCTGAAGATAATATCGTGCATGTTGTCAATCATTAGCTTGATCGTGTCATTGGAGGAATTGTAATAGAGTTTGCGATCGATTCCTCGGTTAGATACAATGAAGCAGAGTGACGCTTCTTCAAGGGACTGTGAGGTAAGTACTTGAGATCTTTGAATACTTGGACTAAAATTCTCTTGTGTGAAAAGCAGGTTATGCAATTACCTTGACGTTTGGAGCTACACGAAGTGGAAAGTTATTTAGGGATAGAAGGAGAATGGGTCCTAAATATAGCCCGCTAATTGAGCCTCCTCTGAGTGACGACGAAGTCACAACATAGGCTTCACCGCATAGTGTTGTCCAGTTAATAAGGCAAGGGTTGCTGTGAATACCCCATCCATCCACACTACCTCCATATTCACCTCCATCACATACACCTTCGCCCACACCGCCACCACCTCCACCACCATTCAATATGGCGAATATAGTGAAGTTTTCCATTTTCAAGGGCTTGGGAAATGAGGACCCAAACCAGTTTTGGTTCACTACAAAGGCTGTGTGGCAAGCCTAGAACATTATAGATGATCATATGAAGAAAGAAATGTTGGTTACTTCTTTATAGGATCATGTGCTAACGTGGTACATCAAGTATTGCACTGATAACTGACCGCTGCGTTGGCAGACATTCAGACTGCGCTGAATAAGGAATTCAGTAGACCCAAGTCTAAAGCACAATCGATCGTGGGATTCAAGGAAATCATGATGAAGCTTGGTGAGACACCTCGGGAGATGGATCAGAGATTGACATGAAAGATCCATGAAGCTAACATGAATCTTACGGATGGGCAACACCACAAATGGTTTGTGGCTTCGCTCTTGCCTCATGTAATGCTTGCTTTATCACACCAAAAGATTGGGGCCCAGGCGGAAGCCATGGAGATTGCGATGAGATTACATGAGACAATGATTCAAGATGCTACTTTGGGAGTTCAGTAGATTCACGTGGATTTGCAGAATATTTTCCTAGAGTTCCAAAGTTTGAAGAAAGATAGATTAGTTCGGTTTGAGGTGCGTGAAGAAGTTTGGTGTTTGAAATGTAAGAGTCAAGGGCATGATAAAGATCATTGCCCTGTCTTCGCGAATTATGTTACATGAGGAGGGCTGATGCCTCTGAGGCTAGAAGCTCAAGTAGGGCCAAGTACAGGTCCTGTGCTGTGGTGTGCTATCTGTTAGGTAGTTGGAAAACACGTGACAGACAATTGTCACTTGTTGCAGAAATTTGTACAACACTACAACAAATTTTCTGTAACTTATACAAATTATTGGGTCACGATGAGAGTAACTACCGTATCTATGAACTGATGATAGAAATAATGCCTATGTATCGGATGCAAACAAAAACTCGGCCTCTGGATCAAGGTGCTATGGGAACGCGAAGAGGATATCAGGGGTGCAGATGGGACTGAGGCAGAGGAGGACCCATGAGAGGTCGGGGACAAGTTATTTGCTACAATTGTGGGGGGCCAGGACACTACGCACGAGAATGTACAAACCTAATGCACTTGTCATGTCGATACTGTACTCATTTTGACTGCATGACAGAAGACTGCCCTGTATTAATAGCTAAGATGCGTGAAAAGGGGATGTAGTCTCAACAGCCTACCCAGAACTTGCAGATGACGAGCGATGAACCTCACAAAGAGGATCCTAATGTGAATATCATGTTGTGAAGTGGAATGAATACTGGCAAAGATAAGGGAAAGTAGCTTGAAGAAAGAGAATGGGTTCGTAAAGCTCCAGAAAAGGAGTTTGGCTTTGATTTAGAGCATGCGAAAGAAACCTTCATGGAAACAAAGAAAATCTTCGCTGAGGCTTCTACCTTAGGGAGTCAGGATAAGCAGTCTGAAGAAATGGATCCCTCCATGCTTACTACCTTTTTCGAGACCTGTATGAAGCTTCTACATGATAACAAGGTTGTGAAAGGATTACAGGAGCTTATAAATAAATGTGCCAGTAAGGAAAATGAGGGACTGCGCGTGTTAGGAAAATTGGTAAACATAAGGCAAGAACAGGGCGTGAGATGACGCTCACCACACAAATAGGTGAATATGAAATGGACCAAGTTATTTTGGACCTTGGATCAGATGTGAATGTTTTGCCTAAACAAACATGGGAGAGAATGGGGAGACCTGCACTACAGTGGTCTCTAATTCAATTGAGGATGGCGAATCAGCAAAAGATTATCCCCATGGGAATATTGCAGGGAGTGATAGTAGATATTGAAGGCACGAGCATGTTGGCTGATTTCAAAGTGATAGAGATTGTCGATGACATCAATCCCTACCTCGCGCTCCTTGGGATCGACTGGGCTATTGACATGAATGGGGTGATCAATTTGAGGAAGCGGACAATGTCATTTGAGAGAAAATTGCTCCGCGTAGCATCTTCTTTGGACCTTGTAGAAGGACCATGCTATACTGAACTGGTTCGCGATTATGAAAGTGACGATGATTTGGACCATATTTATAAGATAACGGTGCAAGATCAAGATTGCGTGAATCTGACAGTTGATGGATGTATTTCATGGGATGCGAAAGTTCGTGCACATTAGATTCAGATGAGGAATTGGAGCACTGGCAGAATAGGTTGCACGAAGTATCTACATTGTGCTGTAACATGATGACTAAATCGTTGCATTGTGTATCATCAGAGGTAATAGGTTTGCTATATTATGACGGTCTAACTGATGTTGATAAATTTTTGGATGCATTTGAAAGGTAAGTGCCTAAGAATCATCGCTTCCAAGCCTTGGATTTGGTGCTGTGTGATATGCCCTCAAGATTTTGGAGTACGCATAAAGACAATTTTAATGGTTGGCGCAATACATAAGAATAATTGAGGATGGGGTTTGGTCGCCCAAAGGTGAGATTGACAGAGAAATATGATGGGAGGAGTGATTTACACGATCACTTAGAAAAATGGATTGATGCTTATGGAATAGACCAGCAATTAGAGTGGGTGCATCTGTTTTGTCACACTTTGGACGTAATACTAATGAATTTGTACTTGGAAACAGAGCTTCACCATGGCATGGATGAATGGGATATTTTGAGACAGGGATTCTTGATGACATTCAACTTTAAGGATGGATTCGAGTGCATCGATGAAGCGTTGCAAGAGGTCAAGGCAATGATCTTCAAAATATTGCAGGATCCCTTGGATTTGATTAAACCAGATTGGACCACCCAGTTGCGCCATGCGATGGAGTGCTACAATGTGACTACTGAAGAAGAAGAGGAGGATCCAAGGAACATTAATATTCTAGAGGCAGAAGGTCACCGCAAAGTTGAGGGGCCACAGATAGAGAACCCTGATATCACTGTGCTACTGAAAACTAGACAAGTGAATATTGGAACAAAGGCAGAGCTAAAGTTTGTGAAGATAGGGGAGTACTGGGATGATGCTATGGTGGATAAGGTCACTGAGTTACTCCGCGAATACCAGGATTTTTTCCCTACAAAGTTTTTAGAATTGAAGGGGATAATAGGCGATTTAGGAGTGATGAAAATAATGTTGAAACCAGACGCGAAGCCTATGAAGAAGAGGCCATATCACCTTAATCCTAAGTACAAGGAAAAGGTCCGCTTGGATTTGGACAAAATGTTGGTAGCATGAATCATTGAACTAGTGGAGGAGTCTAATTGGGTAAGTCCTATGGTAGTTCAGGAAAAGAAGCAGAAGGGTGAGATAAGGATTTTGTAGATCTCACGAAACTGAATGATGCTTATGTTCATGATCCTTTTCCAACTCTATTCATGGATGAGGTATTGGATAATGTTGGTGGATAGGAAGCATATTCATTCACTGATGGGTTCTCTGGATAACATTAGATAAAGATCACACCGAAATACAAGAGTAAGACTACCTTCGCGACCGAGTGGGGATGCTTTTAGTATAAGGTAATTCCTTTTGGAGTTAAGAATGTGTCCGCAATGTTTTCGCGTGTAGTCATTGTAGCGTTCAAAGAGTTCATTCCAAATTTTTTGGAGGTCTACTTTGACGACTTGACATTGTTTGGGCTGGTAAAGTGCCATGTAACTAGTTTGTGTTTGATGCTAGATACATTTCAGAGGTATCAGATCGCACTAAACTTGAAGAAGTGTCTATTTTATGTCCCTTTCAGAATCTTGCTGGGTCATGTAGTGTTCATACATGGATTAATGGTGGACCCAGCTAAGATCGTGATTATAATCAATTTGGAGGCACCAAGAAGTATTAAACAGGTGCGTGCAACACTGGGTCATACTGGTTATTATCAAAATTTCATCAAGAGTTATGCTTAGATTACCATGCCGATGGAAAAGTTGTTGAAGAAGGATGCTCCATTTTGTTGGGATGGTGAATGTCAGCGGAGCCTGGATGTGTTAAAAGAAAAGATGGTCATCGCACTGATCCTAGTCTTCCTAGATTGGAAGAAGGAGTTTCATGTGCATGTGGATGTGTCATGTATTGCATTGGGAGAAGTACCGACACAGGTCGATGAAGGAGAACTAGATCACCCGATAACATTTGTGAGCAGGAAGCTGTCTAGGCTGAAAAGAACTATTCGATGACAGAGTGCGAAGGGTTGGCTATGGTGTATGTGCTCCAGAAGTTCAGGCATTAATTGCTAGGTGGACACTTTAAGATGTGCACAGACCATTCTGCATTAAAGTACCTGGTCATCAAGCCTGTGTTTGGGGGTAGGGAATATGCAAATGGCTACTGTTATTTCATGTGCATGATTTCGAAGTAATTGTGAAGCTAGGGCGATTGAATGCAAGACCGGATCATTTGTCGTGCATTGAAACAGAAGAGGAGCCTACCAACTTAGAGGAGGGGCTACCTGACACGCAGCTCTTTGTGGTGTGCATGGCATACAATCATTTCATAGACATCATCCATTTCCTGACTATGGGAACGGCTCCAGAAGGATACACGAGTCAATAGAAGAAGGAATTTGTGGTGCACGCCGTATATTTTTCTGTTATTGCAGGTCATTTGTATAAAATGGGATTGGACAAGATACTGCAGCACTATGTGTTTGATTTTGAATGAAGCAATATCCTAGCTAAAGCTCATGGAGGAGGTGCGAGAGGCCATTTTGCAGGAAAAGTGACAATGAAAAAGATTTTACGAGCTGGGTTTTGGTGGCAACCTTGCATAAGGATTCCAAAGCATATTGTAGGGCATGCGATGCATGTTAGAGAACCAGCAGGCCATCGTGAAGAGATGAGCTACCTTTGAATAATGATTATGTAGGACCGATTCAACCTCTAGGAAAGAAGACGGGTGCACGTTATATCATCTTCACGACCGAGTATTTGACTAGATGGGCAGAGGTGCAGCCTGTAAAGGAATGTACAGGGGCAACAACAGTGAAGTTCCTATTTGAATATGTGCTAACGAGGTTTGGTTGCCCGAAGATTTTGATGAGTGATTGTGGTACACACTTCCTTAATGAAACGATCAACACGCTAACAAAATAATTCCAAGTCTATCATTAGAAGAGTACGCCATATCACCCTCAGGCTAATGGGACGGTTGAAGCATTTAATAAGATATTAGAGAACGCACTAACAAAAGTTTGCAATGCGTAGAGGAATGATTAGGACATGCATGTACCAGCTGTGTTATGGGCCTATAGAACTACTTATAAAAAGCTGACTAGACAGACACCTTTCAGGTTGGTCTATGGCGTAGCAACTGTGATGCCTATGGAATACATTGTGCCTAGTCTACACATAGTGGTGTTCATAAGAATGGCGGACTATAGAGCCTTAGGAGATCAGCTTGCATAGATAGTAGAACTGGAGGAAGATAGATTCTTGGCTGGATTCCATCAACAAGTTCAGAAGGAGTGAGAAAATACATGGCACGATCGGCACATCAAACTATGCACCTTCAAGGTAAATGATTTAGTTTTATTATGTGACAACAAGTTTGATAAATTTCCAGGAAAATTTCAGATGCATTGGTTGGGGCCATATGTGATCAAGGAGATTACCGATGGTGGAGCAGTTCAGCTTGTGAAATTGAAAGGAGATCCATTTCCGGGAAAGGTAAATGGAAGCCGATTGAAGCCATACACCGAGGATCCGATCAGATGACTATATGATGGTAGCACAGTCTTAGCGCTCCAGGAAGTTGCAAGGAGGCGCAAGACTATAAACTACATTGCCCGGGTTGTAGAGCTGCGCAATCAGGGATTTGCACGGAACACGAGGATGTCACAGTACTGGGAAAAGCACGAAGGGAGATGTGATATAGGGGTGAAGACCGCACATCACAGCCAAAAAGTGACCGTTACTGTCACTATTCATGATTTGACTGCCAGAAGACGGTTAAGAGGAGCGGGTGGCTAGCATTTAAGGCATTTAAGGCTGAAATCAAGTGTGAAATCTTTGGAAATTTGTCGCCAATCTGGAATTTATGAGTGGATTTTGGGGGGAATGGTCAAATTTGAATTCAAATTTGCCTATAAATTACAGATGGCCGTTTAGTGAGAAATACTTTGCATTTTGAGAATTTCTGAGTTGTGCTATCTGTTGCCTGTGATCTTTGAGAATTTTCTTGCAAGCCCTATTTCTGATTCCAATTAGGACCTCACTAACAACTTCATGTTTGCACCAGTTGATACCGCTAGTATTGGGGGCATTGTCACCTCTAAGGGAGCTGCCCCTGAGGTCGTGAGTATGGAGGTTCCCATAGCAATGCCTAAGGCACCGAGGTCACTTAGGTCGAAGCCTACACCGACGAGAGAGGTTCCCAAGCCAAAAAAGTATAAACAAAAGAAGATGTTTCCGGTGCGTGAGTCACCAAGGAAACATCCAGCTACACAAACTCAGAGAAAAGAAAAGCCAACTGCGCAGAAGAAAGGAAAAGTGGTAGATCTGGAGGCCAAGGAGGGCGCAAAAGATATCGATATTGAGGGGGTAGACCCTATTTCGAAGCTACTGGAATACATCCCTCCGCGCCAGGGCAAGGTGAAGGTCCCGAATGACCTAGATCAGGGATAGCTCCTCCTTAACACACCCCTGCTACCAGCAAATATAACTTTTGAAGGTTCGCACTTGGCGCACATCCCACATCTGAAGCTTGAAGATTGGGATTTGGGGGACATCGAGCGGTTCCCACACCTAGCTACCGATACCTTCATGAAGCATGTTTTCTACAAGGAGTCTGGTGTCACCGTGCTAGAGCCGGTGGAATGGATTCGTGAGGTAAACAAGGCAGGGTTGTTGAGCCTGCTATGGGTGCTTCACTACCACTGCGCCCCCTATAAATTTGACAGTCATTAAGTAGTTGTTGTGCCTTGTGCATGAAGGGTGCTTGTGGTTGAGTAAGTCGACACCAATCACTGATATGCTAATCCATCAGATCAAATTGTTTCCTCATTCAAGATTGAATCTAGCTAAGGCGTTTGGTGGAAAGACGAGCGAGCACGACCTCGCTGAGAAAATGAAGGAAAAGTTTAAGCTTATCAAAAAGCCACACGGATATTCCATTACCAGCATTACTGACCCTGTGGTGAAGGTGGATACTTAAATTTTGGCTGGTAAAGTGATGATAAAGTGCCACACAGACGAGGTGCCAGCACCAATGGTCTCTTTGGCAGCCGAGTGCACAGAGGGCGTATAGTTTCACTGGGCACACTACCTGTGCAACGAGTTCCTCACAAACTGCAGAGAGGCATAAGACCAAAGTAAGACATTTCATTACTCATGACTACTACTCTCAATTGTGCTGGTAGCATGGGAGTTGCCAGAGGACAATGAATTTCCTTCAATTGAGACAGATTTTCCCGAAGCTGTGAAGTTTGCATCTTTGTGGGATACCAAGGACACTAATCGAGTCAGGGAAATAAAGTGTTTTGGGTGCTAATGGAGGCGAGCATCCACATAGCCATCAATCAAAAGCTGCGGTTGTCACCAACCGTCTTTGAGCAGCTATCTGGCTACACGAAGTTCAAAGAAGACTTCCACCATGTTTACATCTGGGCACGAAAGGATCCAGATCAGAAGTGGTATGATCTCCCCTACTTGGCTACAGATGATGCCATTGCCAAAGTCCTTAAGCATTGACCAACAGATTGGCACAGAGCATCAAATTTGGCCGTTGGGACTAGCAACTCCGCGGAGAAGCAGAAAAGGAAGCGACCTGACTAAAGGTTCAACAGTTGGCTAAAAAGAGGAAGAAGGAGACTGAGGAGAAGGCCCGCGAAGAAGTGGAGTGCGCCGCAAAGGAACAAGTGGAGTAGGAAGAGCGTGGCTCTGACAAAAGTCAGAAATATCCTTTGCCCCAAATGGAGGAAGAATAACAGTCAGACCAGAGTGACAGAGATAAGGAGAGCACTCCTTTCCACGTAGAGCGACATAGGGAATAGGAAAAGGAGGGACAACGAAAGAAGACCAAAGCCTCTAAGTCATCGCTAGATCCAATCACCTTGACGGAGGGTGGTGTGGATGATATTGGAGATAAGGTAAGGGATACGACAAAAGAACTGCTACAGTAGTTTGAGTAGCAACAAAAGTAGGAACTAAGTACCATATAGATGGGTCTGCACGAATTGCAGATCTAAATAACTAGACTTTAGGCTAGTGCAGGACAGAGCATTGTGACCTCAACTAGCTTGGCACCGGGGACCAGTCAAGCAACAGAGTTGGCTCGATCCTTGGATCTACGGGCAGTCGCGCTGCTTGATGGAGCTCTGAACGCATAGGTAGATGCTGACAAGGCTACTGTCAGCACTTTAATGAATATTGGTCTGAACTTGGTTGCTCTCCCCAATGAATTCCTTCACATGCTACAAGCATGTGTGATCGTAGAGCTTAAGGCTCAAGCGCAACACGGGCTGAGCTTGATCAACAAGAAAAAAGCCAATAATGAACAAATGTTCATTGAGAAGATGACAATGCTAGAAGCATGGAAGAAGGTTTAGGAGAAGAACGAGTGAACTGCAGCCTTGATAGCCGAAGCATGCAGGACGGTTCCTGAACTGCACATACCAGAAGAAGCACTGTTGGAATCCAAGATTAGAAAGTTCTCTGCAGGTGTGCATGATGCAAAGAAAGAAATAGCCAAGGTTTAGTTTGAATTGAAACTTAAAATTACAAAGCTTGAGTTGAAGTCATAGCCTTCAACTCCACTAGAGGTCAGAGCACAACGTGAAGCTACTATGAAGGATGCAGTTGTAGTAGTAGATGCCACGGTGGTAGATTGCACCGCGCTCTTTAATCAGTCTATGGACTCAGTGGTGGAGATGGAAGGTTAATTTTCCAAACATGTCATTTCCATTTTAATTGACCTTGATTATAGTGTCAATTATATTAAACTTCAATTGTCAAAGCATATGTTCTATAGAGAAAACAACATGCAAAAAGTGTGAGGTTTTAATATATAAAGGAATGACCATTAATTAATTGCTATTAGCAAAAAGGGGATTTGTAAGTAATAATATGAAGAATCCATAACTTGTAATTGAAATCTACCCACTAGTTAAATTATCTTGCAAACAGTATCAATGTCTTTCTTCTGAATTAACTTTACAAACTTATATATATAT
>APFE030987325.1:84124-103483 GCA_000404065.3 Pinus taeda
AAATACTAGAGGAATCAACAATTAAGTTGGTTGTGTACTAATGTGACATAGAGTCAATTCCAAATGCTACTACTATACCTCTTAATACTTACATATACCTTTTGCGCAAACATAAATTAATGAAATAAATTTAAACCTTAAATATCGCAGTTACATCACACTTTAAATCATAACAATTATCAATTAAATTACTAACTAAAAAATAAATTTACAAAATTATATTAACTTATGATTAAAAAAAAAAAAAACAAACATTTCGAAATTAACACATTAACACATATTTTGAAATTACCCCATATTGTCCATTATTAAACATATCACATCAAATTTAAAGATACTAAATTAAAGTTGTTAAGTTTCAAGATGAACCAACTTTAACGAGTAACTTAAATTCTAACATTACAAATTAAAAACATACTAAGTTTAAGAGGAAAGACTAACTTAAATAGTAAGGCAATAAAAAAGAACCGTAATTCGTTGAATAACACATTAACACACATTACGAAATTAACACATTATCACACATTTTGAAATTAACCAACTATGTTGTTTATTATTAAACATATCATATCGACTTTAAAGATACTAAGTTAAAGTTATCAGGTTTGAAGATAAACTAACTTTAATTTATTCACTAAAAAAACATTTTAAATTTATCTATTATAAACATACTAAGTTTAGAAAGGACTTATTTTGGCTTGTAGAGGGCATCTTACAAAGATCCAACATACTAAGTCTAGGAAGGACTTATGTTGGCTCGTAGAGGGCATGTTACAAAGATCTCAATAATAGGAGATTCCTTCATGGTGATCTAATCTGCTTGGAAAATGCTACAATTTTCCAGTAATTAGGAGTTAGGAGTTGGTGATTAGAGGATCACATAAGTTGTATAAAGGAACTAATGTTCTTTTTCCTCTATGTGATAATGTTTCATATTCTCTGATTAGGTAACCAAGTCGCTGATTGGTTTCCAACTGGGGTATCCTGGAATCTACAGAGCTTTTGCCTCTCGATGGCCTCCAGATATTGTTTCCCAAGACTTGAATCAAATAATTATGCTGATTGAGAAGGATAATTCTTCCCCGTTGGGGTGACAGACATTGATATTACGGCTCAAGCTAGGGGTTTTAATGCCCATCCCATTCGCCAACCAGAATGATGAAACATGGTAATCATGTAGGGTTTGGGTACCTGAAGCATTATTATAATGTTGTGGGTTACACAAGTTGTGTATGTTTTTTGGACTTGTGAGATGAGAGTAGGGTCTATTGGAGGAATTCTCTATGTGGGATGAGATGTGGTAATCATGCAGGTTTGGGTACTTGGCATTATTATAATGTTGTGGGTTACACAAGTTGTGTATGTTTTTTGGACCTGTGAGATGAGAGTAAGGTCTATTGGAGGAATTGTCTATGTGGGATAAGACGTGGTAATCGCGCAAGGTTTGCGTACCTGAGCATTATTATAATGTTGTGGGTTACGCAAGTTGTGTATGTTTTTTGGACCTGTGAGATGAAAGTAGGGTTTATTGGAGGAATTGTCTATGTGGGATTTTTAGGAGGCCACTCCCGAGTGCCTTGTCAGCACATTTCGCGGTAGGGATACTCTTGTGAGGAGTTTTGGGTACGTGCTGGAGAGCTAGAGGTGCAGGTTTAGCCTTCGAAGACCAACCAGTGATATGGGACCTGAGACCTTTGTTCTATTTAGACTGGGCTCTCAATGAAGGTTGGGTCAGCGTGAGTGAGAACGTTGAAGAGGAGAAGTATTCAAAATTGGGTTCTAACGATGCACAGGAAGGTGTAGCAAGGGCTTACGAGTGCTTTCAGGTAATTCTTGGTTGTTGGCCACATATAAGGCTTGAATTATGATTTTCTAGTTTTATTGGGGTTAATTGGCCACCAGGATGGTTAAGCACAAAGCCGCTCCTCTTTTCGAGGTGGCCCTTGAAACTGCCCCTCTTTATTTTGTTGAATTATGGTGGTGGGTGGATTTTTCTCCCCTCTAGCATGGAAAATCTCTACGCTGTTTTTGTCTACAAAATTTATAAAGGTTGGAGGAGCCTAGGGGATTGTGACGTGGGGTTTCATGTTGTGTGGAACCTTGTCACTACTTGTTGGTTGCTTCATGCAATTTGTTGGCATGCCTTGCTTTTTCTTTTTGTGTGTAGTAGTGCTAGAAAGGGAAGTGTGGTTTCTCTAGTTTTTTGGATTGGTATAGTTCAAGTTTATTTTTATAGTGTTGTTTGGAAGATAGGAGTCGAGCTAACTTTTCCTTCCCATAGTTTCCTGTGGAGTTGGGTTAGGACGACCGACTCTCCCTAGCCTAGAAAGGCAGCACCATTCGGGCCTAGAGAGTGGTCTGGTTGTTGGGGTGCAATCGGCTTGTTTTAAAATTGTATAGTATTTGGAGAGAATTCCCCATGTTGTGTCAATGGGGTCGGTCACATCGTGGGGGAGGGAAGCAAGGCCAAGGCGACTGACCCCTAGTAAACTAGCTAGCCAATGAAGGGGATGTGGAATAGTTGTTGGATGACTCCCTAAGGAACATGGATTTACCACCCCCGTTTGACTCCTTTTGGAAGCTCAAATTCGGGTAACCAGTGGCATATCATGGATCGTCGGGAGTCCTAACGTAGAGGCCTGAAGAGGCTTCAGGATAGAATGGATAGCTTTGAGGGGCACATGGCACATATGGATGGCATGTGCATGATGCTTTTCACCATCATGGTGAGGGTGAAAATGTAGCTCTAGATCCTAATAACGCACATAGACGATGAAAAGGATTAGTGATATTTTTTCTTCCACACAGTTCTTAGTCTAATGGGCCATTGATATGTAGGCGCGTAGTTTTGTTTTGTTGCTATCCAAAACTTTATGTTTGTATTTGCTAACCCAAAAATCCGATTGGAGTGAGGCCTTTGCATTTTTTAAGAATATTTACACACGATATAATTTGTTTCTAAATTGATGAAAAATGTTAATTTACACCCAAAAAAAAATTAAATAATAAGACAATGAAAAAAATTAAAGAATAAAATTCTACTTATCCTCTCGATTTATTCTATGAGATAATATTTTATTTTCTTTGATTATTAAAATTAGAAGCTAGATAGCGAAAAGGTCTCTTTACACTTGTTCTTATTTCAATCTTCCTTTTTATAGGCCCTCTTTCTCCTCACCTTAAGGTTTCATTGAAGAAATACTGTTTCATAACTTGGAAATGGAGAGCACTTGATATTCACTGCCCTCTCTGCTTGACATGAAGTGCTATGCTAGAGCTTTCCTTCCTATTTCTATACATTTAGAAAAGGCCCTTGCACTCCTATGGCACATATAAAGAGGTTTTTATAAGTAAATCTGTTATCTTGTAATGTCAAAGACGAGGGTGCATGAATCTTGTATTCAATATGTGTGTTTTTTTTTAAAATAGTGTGCATAATCTTGTATTCAAGATGATAGGTGGGATATTTATTTATTTGTATAGATGGTGTTTTTCTTGATATTGATGCTGGAAAAGTGAAAATTGTTATATTATATATATTTAATATAAAGTATATTATTAGTGAGAGAAAAAAAAATTTATTAGTAATAAAGAGAAGAATCATTTCAACTATGATTATATAAACTCGATTGGAAACAGGTTAAATTGAAAACTAGAACCAGCTAAATTTGGTAGGGAAAATAATTTAAATATAATGATAATAGAAGATCAAGGGATGATTTATCCATTTGTCAATATTTTATGAGAAATATTTATTTTTTAATTAAATTAGAATTTAAAAAATAAAAATGGTTTTTTCCATCTTACTTTTCATTTTGTTTTTGTTTTTAATTTTCTTTTCTATTTCTCTCCTCCTCGTCTTAGAGTTTTATTTTCTATTTTCTTCCTCTTCTCATGGAGGCTAAAAGTTCATAAGTTGGTGATAGACACTTATGGGAATGGTTGTTCTCTCATCCATTTCAAAATTCTCTTTCTTTTTCCCTTTTTTAGATTTCTGGTGTAAACTTTAAGGAGCAAGTTCCTTTCTCTTCCCTCATGTATGTGTTATAGTTTTATTTTTTATTTTTTTGTCAGCTTGAATTTTTTGTTATTTCTTAGAAGTATCACTTTTGAAGGTAATTTTGGGAAGAATTTGTAAGGATTTAGCTCTTCACATAAAAAATAAAAAGAATAAAAAAAAGGATTTGTTAGGTATGTATTATATTCTTTGGATGACTATACTAGGCACTATAGAATGAGTGAAACATAGTGGGGATGTCACGAGGAGGGAGGGGGAAAAGTCCATACAAAAAAACAGTTTTTTGCATCCATTTTTGGCAGTTTTTGGTAGTTTTTGGCACATGTTTTTTTCTAAAAGCAATTTTATGGAACATGGTAGTTTTTCCCATGGTTTATAGTTTCAGTTGAGGAACTAATTTTGTTTTCTAATCCAAGATAAATGGATTGGCAGTGCATGGATGTCGTTGGACACACACACACACACATAGAGAGAGTCCTACTTGTTTTTATGATTTATGTTTCTAGGATAAAATTTATGTGTTAATGTGTATGTTTTCCATTGAATATTTTTTGTCTTAATTAAGAATATGTTTGCAACAATTAATTCTACATAATTAAATCCTACATTTGGTATCAAAACAATGTTTGCTTCAAGGGGACACCTTTGTGGCTAAGGGGTTTTGGTCAAACCTATCGTAGACTCTATTACTATGGGAGATATGTAGAAGTAATTCTTGTGGTGAAAAGAAAATGACAAGTAGTTCAAAGATAGAGATCGAGAAATTCAATGGGTAGATTTTTGAGTTGTGGAAGCTCAAAATAGGAACATTTGGTCATAGACAGAGGTTAGTGGATTGTTGTGGATTTTTCTACTACACTAACAAGGATTTCAACAAAAGATTGGACCAAGTTGGATTGAAAGGAAAAGAGCACAATATGAGTGTGTCTCTCAAATTTGGTATTACTAAATGTTTCATGACAAGTTATGTACAACAAAGGATTTGTGGGACAAATTAGGGGCTTTTTATCTATCTAAGTCCCTAGTGAACAAATTGCTCTTGCAGAAGAAGTTGTGTAACTTGAGGATGAGGGATAGAGACTTGGTGACAGAGCATCTGAACACCTTCAATACTATGTTAAATTGGCTATTATCTATTTATATTGTGATTTTAGTTGAAGATAAGTGCATCATTTTGTTACGTTTTGTAACAAACTTGCGGGATAGTTTGGTTGTTGCCATATGTAGTAATGCAACTACTTTAAGTTTTAATGAAATAGTTACATCCTTTTTATCGAAGGAGATGAGACAAAAAATATGGAAATCCAAAATAGAGATTTCTTTTCTATAAGAGGACACTCCAAAAATAGAAATAAAAATAATTCCTCGAGTGGGATATCTAAATCTAGAGGAACATATAAATCTTTAGGAAAGTTTGTAAGATATGTTGGAGATCTAGAAAAGAAGGAATTATAAGAAATATTGTAGATATAAAATTGTTGAGAAAGGGAAGGGATATAAATATGCTCCTTCTACATAAGCAAAAAACACCTCAAATGAATGTGGGGATGTGTACTTGGATTCTTCAAGTACACATGTAGATCAAGAGCATGGCTAGTCAACTTAGGTGCATCCTTTCATATGAATCCTCATAAGGAGTGTTTTATAAGTGTGAAAGATTCAATGGTAGTGATGTTTTATTAGGAGATGAATTGAAAACCAAAACTATAGGAAAAAAGAAAAGTTAAGTTGAAGCTCATGGTTGGAAGGATTAGAACACTCTATGGTGCTATGTACATCCCATGGTTGGTTATAAATTTGATTTTAGTAAGCAATATGAGTGATGTAGGTGTGAAAACAATGTTTGAAAATGATACTTGCAGGATGGTTTGAGGAGAAATGGTATTGTTGAGAGGAATTCATATTGGGACTTTGTATAAGCCGCTAAGAAGCATTATTGACGATGGGTGCAAAATTTTTGTCTTTCCTGATAATGGATCAAAAGAAGGAAAAAATCCTACAATATCATGAGAAAATACTATGTTGTGGAATCAAATATTGGGACATATTGGAGAGAAGGGCCTTGAGTATTACATAGTAATGGTATGGTAGAAGGTATGTCTAATTTCTCTTTGTATTTTGATTTCCATGAACTTGTTTATATTAGAAGCAAAATCAAGTAAGATTTTCCTTTGGTTCTACGAGGTTAGAGTGAATATTATAGTTAGTACACAATTATGTGTTTGGACCTATGTTAGTTCCATCACTAGGTAAATGTGTGTACTATGTCTCATTTATAGATGAATTGTCCAAGATGACATGAATTTATTTCCTCCAAAAAGAATATGAAGTCTTTGAAAAATTCAAAGAGTTTTAGGCTCTTGTGGAAAATTAGATAGAGAGGAAAATTAAGGTGTTGAGGAAACATTATGGTGGACAATTCTGTGGGAAATAATTTGAATAATTTTGTAAGAAGTTCAATGTAGTAAGGTAGAATACTAGTACGTATCCACCTCAACAAAATAGAGTTGCAAAAATGATGAAAAGGACATTGATGGAGAAAGAAAAGAGCACACTCAGTGGTGTTGGGTTATGAAAGTAATTATCGGTAAGAGGCAATGGACACTGCATGTTACCTAGTAAATGGAATACTCGCATCATCATGATAAGACACCAATATGGATCGGTATGAAATTTCCTCTTAAACATCCTAGGGTATTTGGCTATGATGCTTATGTACACATTCCAAAGAACAATAGGAGTAAGATGGGTAAGAAAGATGAAAAGTGTATCTTTAGTGGATATAAATATGGTTTGAAGGATTATAAGCATTGGTACCCAAAAACTAAGAAGATTTTGTATACTAGAGATGTGGTATTTCAGATAAATAAAAGATGTTGTCAAACAAAAGTCCTACCAAGGGAGAAGGAACTAGAGAACATAGTATTTGAATTGAACAATGGTGAATCAAACTCGACAAAATAATAGGAATCAAAAGAAGTAGGACCACAGGCTCTGGCCCTAACGAGATTAGTTTAGGAAATAAGGAAACTAGAAAGGTATGCTCCACTTGATTTCTATTCAAATTTTTCTTTGTTGATTACTAATTGGGGTCCTAGAATTGTTAAGGAGGTAGTTGATTCAAAGGATGGAAACTTATGGGAAAAGACCATGGTTAAAGAAATGGTAGTCCTAGACAAGAATGAGGGTTGGGATCTAGAGGAGTTATCGGTTGGAAGAAATTAATTGGAAGCAAATGGATGTCTAAGGATAAGTTGAATGCAAAAAGAAAAGATGAGAAATACAAAGCTTATTTAGTAGCAAAGGGTTATTCCCACGTAGAGGGAATCAACCTTGGTGATACTTTTTCTCTCATTACCAAGTGAACTTCTATTATATTTATTTTATATATTGTTATTGGTTTTGATCTTGAACTAGAACATATGGATGTGAAGAAATCATTCCAACATGGGGATCTAGAAAAATAAATCTACATGAAGTAGTTGGATGGCTTTGCTATGAAAGGAAAGAAAGAGCTAGTATGCAAGTTGAAAAATTCCTTATATGGGTTAAATAAATCACCATGAAAATGGTATAAAAAATTTCACACTTATATTTTGGGACTTGACTTCACAAGGAGCAGATAAGATCATTGTCTATATTTCAAATTAGTTGGTGATCATGTTATTTATTTGGTATTGTATGTGGATGATATGATTTTGATTGGAAATGAAAAGGAAATCACTTAAGACATGAAAATTAAAGGAGATTGAGTAAGTAGGAAATTATGGTTAAGTCAGATGAAGTATGTAGAGACAATATTGCATAGGTTTAATATGAAAGAATGTAATCTGGTAAAGGTGTCTATTCATTGAGGTGTAAATTTATCTACGAGTCAGTGTCCCAAGACATAAGAAGATGAAGAGGAAACATCTTTTGTTCCATATTTCAGTGCATTTGTAAGCTTAATTTATGAAATGGTCTATATTAGACCGAACATTACACATGTTGTGGGAGTATTGAGTAGGTATATGTCAAAGCTAGGGAAGGAGCATTAGACAATAGTAAAGAGGGTTTTCAGGCATTTGTGTGGAACTATTGGTTGTGGATTATGTTTCCAACGAAGACTAGGATTGGATAGAGTATTAGACATACATGGATTTGTTTGATGCAAACTAGGTTGGAGATCTATATAGCAGAATATTTACAAGTGGGAATGTGTTTAACCAATTTGGAGGAGAAATCAGTTGGATGAAAAAAAGATAATCTATAATGATGCTCTCAACTATAGAAACTAAATACATGGAAGCCACTTATGCAAGGAAGAAGCAGTATGGTTACAAAGAAAGTTGTGTTCAGGTATTGGGTAGGTACATCAAGTTGTAAGGATAGATTATGGTAGACAAAGTAAAATATTATTGGAATCAATTAGCTTATCATTCGAATAAAAATCATATTGATGTTCAATAGCACTTCATGAGAGATATGATTGAAGACAAGAAGCTACCGATGGAAGAAGTGGACACCTTGAAAAATGTTGCATATCCATTAACAAAATATGTGAGCACTAAGAAGTTCTCTTGGTGTAGAGAATCAATGAACATTATTTCCCTAGACTATTGGTTATGTACTATGTGACCCCATGTGTGAAAATAAAGCAATAATTGGGAGAATGTTGGTTATGTGTCATATATTTTGCATGACTATAACCATGTGCTTTAAAAAGTGTATTGTGCAGTGGGGGGGTTGACATCCTCCCTTGCTCATGGGGTTTCCAATGGGGTGAAAGCCCAAAATAAAAGAATTGGATAGTTTTTTGAATTCACTTTTGGCAATTTTTGGCACATTATTTTTTCTAAAACAGTTTTGTGGCACATTGTAGTTTTTCCCATGGTTTTATACTTTTGGTTGAGGAACTACAAATGTATTCTAGTCCTGGATAAATGGATCAGATGTTCATGTATGTTGTGATATATCTATATCTCTCTTTCTCTCTCTCTCTCTCTATATATATATATAACTCTAGTTTTCCAGATTTAGATTTCGAAGATAGAATCTATGTATTAATGTGTTTGTTTACCATTACATTATTACTTTTTAAATTAAGAATATTTTTGCAATGATTAATTATAACAAAGTTAAAACCTTTAAAATTAAACGAAAAACTTGACAAATAAAATAAAAATAAATATACTTGTATTTATTTTTAATTAATAAATAATATTTTCCAATTATTCATAATGAGTATTACATTTGCATTGCCCAACATGAAATGTGACATCATATATTATCTTGGATTGTAGATGCACTAAACCTATTATAAAGAAATCTTAATACATAATAATGGATAACTTATAATGAAGTTATATTATAACTTCATATATATGAAGTTATAATACATTACAAAGTATCCACTTAATATTATGTATGAAATATTCTCTATCTTCTATTTTATATATATATATATATAATATATAAATAATAATATTATATATATATATATATATATATATATAATATTATATAATAAATATATAATTATATATATATAGAGTTGATTAATATAATTTATAATATTTAAAAATATTTATGTGTTAGTTACTATAATTTAATTACATATTTATCTTAAATTAAAGAAATATTACAAATGTATTTAAATACATATTTATCTTAATATTAAATTAATATAAGAAAATTTTTTAAATTAAAAAGAAATATTCACGGATGTAATTTAAGGAAAGCTTATTGTAATCTTGCACATATATGGATTCAAATTTTAAGGAAAAATTTTGTAATCTTGCACACATATGTGGATTAAAACTTTAAAGAAATTTTTTGTAATCTTGAATACATATATGGATCCAAATTTGATTTACATTTTAGGTTTGCAGGTTTCTTAAAAATAAATATTAGGGAAGGGTTTTATTTACATCAAAGTCAACACTTTTACCAATTTAACCAACTTAAAAAAACAACACAATAACACAATAAAAAACAATTTCAGCATATATATGACAAAAAACTACTTGAGTAATCAATGGAATATTCAAGGAACAAATAACTTCACAAACTGCTTCTCCATTTTATTAATAGGGAAAGATACAACTTGCAAATACAATGTTCTGGCTACAACCAACAGGAAGCTACAACTTCCTAGTTTATTAGTTACAACTGATTGGAGCTACAACCCCACCTATTTTTCAGCACCCAATGGAAGGACCACCAACCCCTAATCACCAAGCTACAACTTGCTAGACAATCAATGTTTCAATTTTCATCCATTTTCACACTTAAAAACATGAATGCCTTTTCTACTTACAAAACAAGAGAATCTCTCAACCACCAACACCTTTAGCAATCGCTTATCACTGAAAACATCATACCAACACTTCCCTGCAATAGAAGCTCCGCCTCAAAAAATAAAAATATATATTATGCTTAATTAGGCCTCCTTTTATAGATTTTTTTTTCAACTTTGGCTTTGTTTATTTTTGAATTTGTGCATGCTTCCTTATTTTTTCCATTATCATGTTTATCTCAGTCTTTTGGACATGTTTTCCGAGTTATCTGACCTCAACAACCATTATTTGCAAGTTAAACTGAGTTTTTCTACTTGTTTCAGTCAATCTTCCTTTTTAACGGGTTCCAGCTATGCTTTGTTATTTTTATCTGCAGATAACTTTGGCTCAACTGCCTAATCCACTACCAAACTGATAGTTCTGCTACTTTTGGCATTTAGCACCTTTTCGCTTGGCTCCCTTTACATTTTTTTGACCATAGGAACAGTCTTTGCGACCTTTGGATTAGGCCCTGGGCCCTTAGCCTTTTTAAACTCTACTGGGGGGCTTTTTCCTTTATTAATGGCTTCCTGCCATTGGTCACTCTTTTATGTGAGGTGACCAAAGGTAATCCCATAGGCTAGCGCTCTTGATCCTGGCTCTTCTATTTAATTCAATTCTTTAAAAGTTACAGGATTCCTGGATTTCTTGGATCTGAGATCTGGGGATGGACCAGTATTCTATTTTGTTCACCCTTATTGAATTTTCAGGTTCCATCTTCTAGGATGAGCTGGCAGGTAGGATCCGCCCAACCCTCTTTTCATTAGTTGTCACTCTTTCCCTTGCAATTGTGTCATGATACCCTGTAACCCGACATCCCTGCTAAATTCTCATCACTAAATATTCTAGGATCTGGGATGATGTCATAATGATGTCACTAGGAACACTTGGCACCTCCTGATTGGTGACACGTGTCACTCAGAAATGGGCCCTTTAGGTGCCCAAAAACATTAAATCTTCCTACCACATGTCATCCTCTTATTATTTGATGTTGAAATCATCATATGTTGTCTATCGAGCCAATCTCGTGTTGCCACCTGTCCTCCTAGAGGAGAGAGAAAAATTCCTTCGCAGCTTTTATTTGCGACCAATTTCTTTGTTAATAAAAAAACCACATGGTTAATAAAATTTCCTCTAGCACCACTCCTAAGTGAATTGTGGTTTTCGGGAGGGGTTCCCCTGGGGTGGATCTACATAATCAACTGTGCAGGAAACTAGCTCTCGTGATCACAAATCCCATCGAACGGACTGTCTCTAGTGCCATCGGAAAGTTGGCACATGGCCTGGTGTCATCCCACTCCTATTTTGGCTAATGAGAATGGTTCTTATTATTGTTTTATATGCCACATATTCACAGGTCCCTCACTTAGAGGCTCTATTAGTCTTGGCACCAATTTTGGCACTTGTGCCAACTTTGTTTGTGCGCCAAAGACTCCAACCACTTTTAACTCTGCAAATTCTAAATTGGGGTCCCCAACTTTGACTGGCTCTAAAATTCACACCAAGAGGCCATTTTAAGACTTCCATATACCACTTGAAATCTCTTTCAATTTACTTTCCATTTAAGTGGGTTTGATATGGCCTTTGAGCTCATATATTGCATAAAAAATGGCTTCAAAATATCTTCTATTGTTTGCACCTAGACCTTTCTTCTTGTTCCTGGAACCTTCTCTTATGAGACACCTGAGATACATGTTGAAACTTTTTGACATCAATGGCAACATATTTCCAACATTATCCCCCTTTGGCATTGATGGAAACACCAAAATCAAACAAAACACCTTTTTCTCTTCTAGGAACACCCTTATCAAAACATGAGTGTTGCTCCCCCTACGATAATTTTTTGTCATTGTGTATTGTTGTTGTGTTTGATCACCATTATTTATCTTTTGATAGATTTTTTTTTGTGCTTGATCACCACTATTTCTATTTTGATAGATCTATCCCCCAGTTTTTATTTTTTTTTAAATTCCACCTCTCCCCCTTTGACATCAATGCCAAAGATACCAACATGCCCCACTATTACCATGCTTCTATGGTCATGTTGATCCTTGTCGACCTAGTAGATTTCCCAATATATGCTAAAAAATATACTAACTTCCTTGCTTCCTCTTGGAGGAGGAGCTAGTGAAGGGAAGTAAAAGGAATGACCACCAATCTTTGCCTCAATTACTCGAACAGTTCTCTAGGGAGTGGTGTTGTAAATATATCAGCAACTTGTTCTTTTGTGGGAACATACTCAAGCTTCACAATCTAGGTTGCAACTTGCTCCCTCAAAAAATGATACTCGATGGGCATATGCTCGGTCTTAAATTGAAATATTGGATTCTTTGACATGTTGATTGCACTTGTGTTGTCAAAAATAATGGGGATCAATTGATCATAAAAAACTTGTACATCTTACAAAGTTTGCTTCATCCATAAAAGTTGAGTAAAACAAGAATTTTTTGCAAGATAGTGAGACTAGACGGTCTCCAAGACGAAAAGCACCATCACTTGTACTCTTTCTATCATCCATGTCGCCTGCCCAATCAACATCAGTATAAACAGTAAATGAAAATTCATTACCTCTTGGGTACCACAATTCGTATTCCATTGTTTCTTTGAGATATCCAATAATTCTTTTGGCTGCAAGGAGATGACTTTGTCTAGGAGTTGCTTGAAATATTCCAACTATTGCAACAAATTTCATGATGTCTAGCGTTAAAGTTGTTAAATACAAAAGGATGCCAATGATGGATGTATATAAGGTATGTTCCACTTTTGGAGATTCATCCATCTTACTAAGCTTGCAACCTGTCACCATTGGGGTGCTCACTAAAGAGCATTCTTCCATGCCAAATTTCTTTAGCACTTCCTTGAGATACTTGCTTTGAGATATAAATATGACTTTGGGGGTTTGTGAAATTTGAAATCCAAGAAAGTAGGAAAGCTCTCCAAGCATGTACATCTCAAATTATGCCTTCATATTAGCTACAAATTCATTGTTCAGCAAATTTGAATTACTTGCAAAGATGATATCTTCAACATACACTACTACCACAATGAGTTTTCCATCATTTTCTTTGAAATATAGGTTGTTGTTAGTTGCACCTCTTTTGGATCCACACTTGATTAGGTAGTTGTCTTGCTTGGAATACCAAGATCTAGGAACTTTCTTGAGACCATACAAAGCCTTCTTGAGTTTGCAACTATAATATGGATTCTCCGTTAGCTGAAAGCATTATGGTTGCTCTCTATATAAACTTCTTCCTGTAGAGATCCATTAAGAAAAGTATATTTGAAATCCATTTGATAAATTTTGAATTTCTTAAAACAAGCATATGCCAAAAACATATTATTGCTTCTAATCGAGCAACAGAAGCAAAAGTATCATCAAAATCCAAGCCTTCTATTTGAGCATAGCCTTTGCATAGCAATCTATCCTTACCACTTCCCCATGGTCATTTAATTTATTTCTGAATACCCACTTTGTGCCAATGGAATTTTTGTTTTAAGGTCTTGGAACAAGTTCCCAAGTCTGATTTTTCTTTCTCTGGTCCAATTATTCATTCATGGCCTTTATCCAATAATGATCTTGACTGGATTGAAAAATATCCTTTGGCTCCTCCATGGACAATAGTGAAACATGTGCCCATGTGAGGAAATCTTGCTGCCTCCTTCTGGTTTGTACTCCAGAATTTAATTCACCAACTATTTGATCCGATGGTTGGTGTTTTTGTACATACCTTGGTGGATTTATGGCTTGGAAATTGGGGGGTTCTTCCTCGCTTTCTTCTACAGTTGCCTCGACATTCTCATCACCAATGTTTTTTGGTTCATCGGCACTAGATTTTTTGAATTGTTTCACTTCTTGATCATCTTGCTCATCTACCTTTACATCGATGCAATCAATGATACTCTTGCTAAATTTATTGTAACATATGTAACCTATTGGAAATATTTAGAGGTGGGGTGAATCAGTATTTCTTAGCAATTAGAACTTTATTAATCATTTCCAGAGCATTATTTAATCTTCATTTATTATTATTATTGTTCAGTAAGAGCAGTAAACAACAATATAAAAATAGAGACAGTAGGCACAATATTTTTAGGTGGAAAAATACCTCCGGGTCAAAAACCATCGAAAATTTTTCTAATAAGTTCTTTAACCTTTAGCCCAAACTAAAAAGAAATCTACAACTTCCTAGAACTGTAGAAAATAATTCTTCTCCATCTCCCACTGGAAGGACACCCCGACGCCCTGCTTTTATCATCAGTCAGCTGAAAGGATGCCCCAACAACCAAGTGAGGCTCAACTCACCCTAGCACCACCCTACCACCCTGAAGTGTTTACAGGCCCCAACCTAAAGGTGAAATCATTCACTAGCTAGCACCACCCTACCACATTATAAAGACAAAATGAAATATGTGGACTCCTATACCAGGGACAATGATCCACATTATAATGATTTTCAGTAATGGACAAACAACACTAGGACCATACCCTTATCCCGATGGACACTAACAGTAGGAACAACTCTCCCCAAAAATTACTTTTACAACTCTCAATAAACTTGACTCTTTACAAAATATGGGCTCTCATACCAAGGATAATGGCCCAGTTACAATGATTTGACTCTTCACCTTTGACAATGCTTCTCAATACATGGACAACTATTGATGATATGACAAGATGGTTGTTTTGTCTTCAAGAATTGTTCTGTTGTAATTCTTCCTTCAAGTGATGATGATTTGTAACTTCAATTCTTGGATGTCCTTGAGTCTTCTTCTACCTTCAAACAAATTTCCCAAATGAGACCCAATCCCAAAAGTAAAACAAAATACCCTTCAAATTACCTATGCCTGCAAAACACATGTAAGTACATAACAATGAATTTACAAAATTGAATGATTACAATGTGTACCTAAAATGTGCTTGTATTTTGAGTTTGTCACTTTTGTTGTTGACTTGTTGTAGCAGTTGCCTCAATTGAAAACTAACCTAGACCTAGACTCCCAACCTTGACAAAGACCTCAATTTTATGCAAGAATATACAAAAATTCCTTATGAACTTTAGAAACAGTGTTGACTACATACACTAGTATTAACCTCAACCAACCCTTAACCAAATTGCAACATATTTTTTATTTAAGACTCAACTATTAATAAAACAAGAACATTATACAATTTTAGACCTTGACTAAAGGATACTACACAAAGTAGACCTTAAATATAGTCCTAACTAACTTAACACTGTCATTAACTAACTAAGTACAGATCTAACTAACCTTTGGTCTAAACATAGGACCAACATTGACTATATCAAACAATATGTTCACAGAGCCCTATACTCTTAATGCAGACCTAAACCAAGGAAAAAATTTAACAATAATACTTATAGTTTTGTAGAAAGTCCTTTGCTCAGACCTTCAAGGCTCTTCAGTAGTTCCTCAACCATCCTTCACTTGTTTTGTTTTGGGGGTTCCAAATTCCGATGCAATACCTTCACATTTTTCTTTGCTAGACTTGTAGGATATTTTTTTGAGCCTAAAAGCCTTGGACTGAGACATTTAAGTAGATTATGTAGACCTTATACTTGGACTGAAACTTTGTAGTTGAGGTTGGAGGCTTTATGATGGAAGACAAAGACCGAGACCTCCTAAATGGTGACCTGAAGCTTCACTTTTCTTGCATTCAAATTTTTGTACATGAAAGCCTAGACAGAGACCCTAAATTACAAGTTTATGTCTTATATTTGAAGGACTAGAATTTTAGAACCATTTCCTTGCTCAAATTTCACTTGAGAAAAGGATCTGGAACCTATCCTACAATAAAACTCAAACCTATAATGGGCTTATTATAATCTGAAGACTGAACTAAGGGAAATATTCTTCCAGCTGTAGTTTTGAACTCTTCAACAAATTTGAACCCACAAATGCTTTCGCTAGACCTATAATGGAGACCGAACCCCTAAACTTAATGTTCTTTGTTAATATCCTTAGGGTAACGAAATTTCAGAGAATGAATATTTGTTAAGCTCTTTCGCCACTCATCTACATCAAATATCTTCAATATACAGCAAGGTATTCACTTTAACATTGAATAGGTCTCCTTGTTTGTAGGAGACATAACTTACTTGTGAAACAATGGACCTTTTGACCATTCAACCATAAAATAGTTTTTAGATTAATTAATGAAGGGAATGCGATTTGATTGTTGGCTTTGCAACCTAATTATATCTTATGATGTTAAAAAATGTTAAGTGGCCCTTAATTTAATTAATTACTAATCCTTATTAATATTTGTCTAGAAATATTATTAATTCCATTAAAAAATTGAAATAAATGATTGGCTTAGCGCATATGGTCCTACCTGGTGGTGAAGTCAATGATTGGTTTATTTCCTTTGTTTCTTGAAGTTATTGAACTTATACGCAATGAGATTTTGGCAAGAATTATTGTCATATATTGGCAACTATAGCTGAATAAGATGTCATGTCACTACTGTTGAGTCCCAAACCTGCACTTCCCTATATACCCTTCCAACCTTCTTTTTCCATTTACTTCATCCACCCAGCTGTCAAATCATTGCATATTAGGCTAAAAAGAGCTTATGTAATGGTTTCCTAACTATGTTTCTGATTGTTTTTTGGTTTAGATTTTTTTGTTCAAACAGCTGCGGAAACTTGTCACTTTCCGCAGCCAGCCCGAGTTTCCGCAGCCATTTTGTCAAAAGCTATGCTACAGGCATCCGATAGAGAACCAGCCACATGGGCAGGATGCAGGTGACGTGTACATGGAGTGTGTCCTCTCAGATTAGCCAAATCGCTCATAAACAATCATGGTCAACGACAGTCAAAGGAAGGGCCAAATGAGGAATTTTGCGGTGGCACAGCTCTGTTTTGGCACACGTGAAGGATTGCGTGGCACGATCCTTCATTTCTGGAGGTATTGGCACAACTGTCGACCAACCTGCGAACCGAATCAAGCAGCCACCACTCCATGGATTCAACTACTGTAATGACCATCACGCTAAATCTCAGGCCGTGGAGATTTACATGTCTCTTGGCAGCACAAAATCTAGGAATTAGTTATTAGCCTTTGCACTTATAAATAACACGTTGATATACGCTGGGTAGTTAGTCTTTAAGTTGTAATTTTGACTGTTGTTTCAGCCCACTGTGTTGTACTTTCCTTTGCTTTATTTCTGCAATTCAATATATGAGAAGACAGCATTCCTGAATCCAATTTGTGATTAAGTAGTTGGCTGGCTGAGGTGACAGAGGGCCCCTGTACACCAAAGCTTTGTGTAGTTTCTTACTTGCTTTTGTTTACTGTTTTTGTAGTCATTACTTGTATATATTTTATGATGTTATAATGTTCATCACTGTCCATATTTCATGTTTTCTCCATAATTGTTAAGCTGATCAGTGTTTCTTTTACAGGTTGTTGTAGGTAGCCCGGGCAAATTTACATATTTTTGATAGCTACTGACATGAGATCATCTTGTCCTTTCTGCTAATTTTCATTCATTAAGTTTAATTCCTGCATTGTCATTTCTTTCAAGTTTTTTTTTTGCTTAATTACTTTTCTGCCATTTAGACATCATATTACTTACCTGTCTATGATTTCCTTTCTATAGCCAAGCGACTCAATTAGTAAGGAATCATAATATTACTTGAAGTAGTGTGATCTAGTTTGTTTTCCTGCAAGTTAGAGATTGAATTACTTATGTCATTTTCAAGAGTTGAAATATGAATGAGTAGTTAAATCTTAGTTTCCTTTTTATGCAATTTAATTTCCTGCAATTTAGATATCATAGTACTCAGCTTGTTCATGATTACTTCCTATAGCCGGACTGAGTCGAAAGGTGAAGGGTCAGAGTATGGGTTGAAGTAGTGTGATTTAGTTTGCTTGGCTTTCAGTCTTTGAGTTGGTTTAAGTTCAGATTTTTTTTTTTTTCAAACAGCAGTAAGGATACTGGGCCATTGTCACTAGTTCATTGTTTTGATGCATTTACTTCTTTTTGAGAATTGAATTCATTAGAGTCAGTTTGGAAACTTTCTTTTTGAGAATTTTTAAGTTTGGAAAGTCATTGTAGAAATCACCATTACCATTCACACTTCATTTTCAATTTCGCCATCTCGCACTAGGGAATCCACAGAAGATAAACCCAAAAACAAACTAAAAACTCAAAAACGACAAAAGACTAAGGAAGGTTACTTACACCATACAGTGAACTTAACTCATCAAGTTCAACTCCCCGATTGACATTTTAAATAGCAAGTTAGGAACATACTAAAATTGACCAACATTTTGGCGCCCTTTCCAGGGAGTGAACTAGGTAGCCAATTCTTAAAAATATAATAAATAAAAAAAAATCAGGAAGGAAAATTGATAACAGCTCAGAGTATCTCTCCTCTTGCTCGTATGTGAACTGGAGGATCAGAAAAAGAAAGTTATTGGTTTAATAGTTTCTTGAGTATGCTCTCTTCTTGCACCTAGAGTGACTTGGAAGATCAGAAAGAGAATTATTAGCCCGACTTGGAGAAAAACAAAAAAAAATGACATGCATAGAGCAAGATATTCTAGGGGAAGGTTTTTAGCTAGAGCTAAGAGTTCGATTTTTACAATTCCATCTACTTCAAGGAATAGACAAGAGACACCTCCATCATCTCCAACCCATACTCCTAACCTTAGGATTCCTGGAGTTCAAGAGGCAGTAGTTGAATTAGGAGACTCTCCCACACCATCCATCAAATCTGAGTTGGGAAAAGATCCTTTCTTTCCTTCTACAGGGAGACACATTGTAATTGAAGAAGTAGAATCATCTGAGGAAGAAGAGGGATAAATTCCTCCTCGTTCACCATTAGTAGAGGAACCAGAGGACTCTGAAGTCTCTGAGGAAGCTATCATGACAGAGGAGGTAGTTAACAGATTTGGTAGAGGTAGAGGCAGAGGAGGGGGAGGAGGAAACAATGGAGGAGGTAGAGGTAACAATGGGGGAAATAGGGATGGAGATAACTCATTCGGATTTCCTAT
>APFE030987326.1:2132-42082 GCA_000404065.3 Pinus taeda
TTGAGAAACAATGAAAAACCCTTAACATTCCAAAACCTAACCCTAGGAGATGAAATGCCAAACTGTGGGGCCCCGTTTGGGGGTAAGTTGGTACATCAACTTCCCGGGGTCGTAACTTTAGCATATGATCTCCGTTTGACGCGTACAATAGCTCATTAGAAAGATCTATTCGAGCAATATCATTGTTGGAACGGGCAACATCGGTCCATCCCATGGACCCATGTTGCCCCGGATTCCCCAAAAAACGTCGTTTAGGGCCTCAAAACGGCTCTAGAAGTTCAGGACCCGAAAAACTGCTAAAAATAGTAAGTTGTGCTACAATTAAGGAAACTGAAAATGCTGAGAAAGACAATGGTGGGGGTCCAGGTGGACTTGGCAGGTGGCCACCAATATCCACCTGGATCAATTAGTTAGTTGTGGCTCCTTCTGCAATGATGTTACCAAGTTTCCATGCTACACACAGGTGTGAGTCAATGTGGTTATTGTTGTCTGGGTTTCAATAATGCTATCTATTACTGGAGAATTCTAGGTATATGGATTAGATCTTTTTCTAGGTGGGTGATGACCTAATGATTGGTTGTGCTAATCATTTTTTCTATCTTGTCGAGATCCATAACCTGCCTTGGAATTTTCCCATGTAAAATTAGTTTACATGGATTCCTAGCCTAAACTCTTTCCATAAATTCCTTCAGAAAAATAGAGGTAGCTCCCTATTATTACAAGGAGTTTTATCAAATATTGTGAACAAACTATCCATGCAGTGGTATTGCAATGGTTGGTAGCCGCAACAATCCATAAAAATGCATTTTTTGTTGACTAGTAAATATTGGTTGGTTCTTGGGTCAATGAAAAAAGACAAAAGTCTTGTTTACTAATGTTGATAATCAATCTTTATTTAGAGCAGTTTTATAGTGTTCATACATTCTATCCATGTAATAAGAAATATTGGTTAATTGTCTTTAGGAATTAGAGATTGATTTTAATGAACTTGCAAGAGATGATTATGATGGCTTTCTCATGTTTTGGATATCCTATATTAGTGACCTCAAAGTAGTTAAGGATCCGTTGATGGTGTTGGACCCGCCAACATTCAGGAGATATCCCCGATATGAAGTCCCAATAAGACCTCACACGGTTTGGTGTAGGAGTCCCATGCAGTATAAAGGGTTGATTTCCAAATTGTTAAAGATTTTCCTTAACTCTAAAAGTATCAGCACAAGGGAGTGATGCAACAGTGTCTTTGAAAAGAATGGGGAGTGCGCCTAGTGAGTGTGCAGTGAAATTGTGTCAAATTTATTCTAGTACAAAAAGGGGAGAGAAAAGTGAGCCTCTAAGTGAGAGGTAAGAGTACCACCCAAGAAGAGACAAACATGAACTAGAAGGACATGTCCAACATATAGCAGAATAGTCCACAATAGATGTGACAGTTGTTACAACTGACAAAAAAGGGAAGATATATCTAACATCTAGAAGAATAGTCCACAACGGATGCGACGATCATTATAACCAATAAACAAGGAAAGATCTATCTAGTATCCTGTGCAATAGTCCACAAGGATGGGATAATGATAACAACCATTACAACACATTCTCAATAAGATAAGCACTAAAATAACTAAAACATTTCAACTATCATAATACATGTGAAAGAAAACATGAAATACAAACGTACACAGAATAGGCTTAAAAACATTCATAGTTCATGCGTGAAAAATGTGCTAGCCTTAAAAGTCTTATGTTATTAAGTAGAATTTCCAAGACACATATTTGCATTGTACATCACTAGCCCCAGTAGTGGGACATTATAGCCGCTCCTTTCTCCTCAAAGAACTAGTTGATCTCTATAATGCTTTGTAGGAGGAGCTAAGGTGAAAATTCCTTTTCTCATACAATGAGGGGGTAATATAACCAAGGAGTGATGCTCCCCCCATGTGACTCTTTGAATACCCTTGTTAGCATTCTGTAGTTTTCTTCAGGCTAAAAGGAGAAAACTCAAAGGTAACCACATACCTCTTTTGGTTGATAGACTGGTCTTCTTCAACCTAATGGGGCTCCCTCACTAAGAAAACTCAGAGGTAAACCTTTGAATATGATCTTTGACAGAGGCCAGTTCTGAAAAATATTTGATTTTTGGTATTAGGGTGGTAGACGGTTTTAGGAAAAACTAGTGATGTGATCATGAACTCCCTGGTCCAACATGATGATGTATTTCCACAAAATTTCATGTACAGAGGATCAATTAGGATGGCTTCAGAATGAAAAAAAAAATTGTGGTATAATGAGGATGGGATATCAAGAAATTCATCAAAAATAGCAGAATAACTAACAGTTCATTACTGCAACTTAGATAAATGACTATCAAGAAAAAAACACGAAATTGTCAAAGGCATACATATTCAATTTCCAAATTTAAATATTTGGCACAACTAGACATGAACATGTGAAATGAATTCAAGTGTAACTCTTCCATACACCTTCAAATCAGTCTAAGATGATAACAGGACAAGGATAATATATAGACTAAAAATAAAAAATATCTGAAACATCCATACCATAAGTATCTCTGCAACTCCACTTGAATCTCTTCAACATTCAAGCATATGCATTAAAATAGATCACAAGAATAAACTGCAGTAGTTTTCTTGACAATAGTGAAACCAACAACAACATCCCTTTCATATCGTATTCATCATATTATATAGACAATACAGAAAATATAATAATGTCTAAGTTTAGTTCATCTTCAATCCAACGGAGGATCGATTCCAAACTTCAAAAGGAGGAAAATTGTTGTTTTTCAAAGTCCTCAAAAACAAAAACATAAAAGTGTCTTTTATCTTTAAAATTAAATTTTTTTCTAAAAGAAACAACATTACCTTGGAATATTATCAGCATGAACTGAAAATGGTAAAAATAGAAAAGGTTGATTGATGAGTGTGCAAAAGGTTGATGAGTTGCGCAGTGACCAGAACTTTGTGCTTCTGAAATTGGCACGTGGCAGGCTACTGAGGAAGTGAGCTCGCTACCACACATTATCTATATCATTCTCTTATAAACTTGACAGGTGGATCCCTTCCAACACATGTACAAGAGCGTGGGCATGGTCTATGCAACAGTTTCGCAGTGATTGCGTAGCACGTGCACAATGCCTTTAAAACAGGCCATATCTTCCAAACAGTAATACCTATGTAAAAATCGAAGGAGTTATTTTAGATGATAGTTTTGTGAAGATAAACCTCTATCAATTTCTCCAAATTATTCCCCATCTTCCCATAAAATTCTCTCCCAAATAATGACTTAAAACAAGAAATTACATAGTCCGAAAAATAGGCCTTAATTATGAACTTGAAGCTCCTAATCTATTACACCTATACAAAAAATCGAAGAGGTTATTGTTATTTGGTATGTACTTGAGAAAAATATATTTCAGTTTCCCAAAAATCTCACCCATGTGGTTTGAAACTGTTATGCCAAATGGTGACTAAAACAAAGTGTTTGGTATTTGATGACTCTGCAGTGACCCTGCAACCTTATCAATAGCCTTCTTAACAATTGTTTTGAATTCCTTCTTAATCATGTGGCCTTATTACCATGTGGAATTAAATATTTCCTTTGTAAAACTCTGCCAATGTTGTTCTAAAACTTTCAATTCCTTCATTTCCTTAATATTTGTTTTTCTTCTCATTTGCATGTGTTGGATCCACATTGATCTGTTCAGCGCCTACAGTTGCTACTTCCAATGGATGACCATGGCTCCAACCATTTGAGCCTTCACGATGGGGGTTTTCCTTATCAATTGTGCCTACTTCAACATCTATAGCTGCTTCAAGTCCATTAGCTTCAAACTTATGATCAAGCTGATAGAACAAAACATTTTTTATCCTACCACCATCATGTTCAGGGCCAACATTCTGCAATTAAGGAATAGTATCCAATTATTTCATAGCTCCTATAACATTAACATGTTCTCATCCACTAGATCCAAATAACTTAGATCCAAAAGGAGGCTTAATATCGTCATACAAAGGATCATATTGGCTTCCTAGAGTAGAAGAAGATAGGAAAATGTAGGATGTGGGTTATAATCTAAGGAAATGATGTGGTATGATGAATGATTTATATATAAAGGATATGAGAAAGGATCAATCATCATTTGAAATGATGTTTAGGCAAGGGAAATTTAGGCTTAGGAACTTATGCTTAGGAATGGGGGTATAGGCCTAAATAGGAAAATAGAGATGATGTGAATGTTTAGGAATAGTGGAATTTAAGATAACAAGGGAATAAGGGGATGAGAAGGAGGGAATAGGGGGATGATAATAGAGGGAGAATATTTGGATATTAATGACTATGTTGCTTTAACATCATTCCTTTTACTGTAGACACATGACCAAGTAGACATCCTAACCAACTCTCAGTACCGTGACTCAACAGTCATCATAACAACTCTCAATACTTAGACACCCCTTCCCATGTTTGGACGTTAATGATCAAGATGATGGATGTAACAATTATAATTTTTATTAGTTTCAACCCCTCCAAGACAACAATCTAATATTTCGAAGATCTTCAACTAATAAATTAACCTACTCTAACAACCCTCATGGCTGTTAAACGTCCTATGAATTTTGAACTTACGTGACTCTTCATGTTCATGTGTGTCATTTGGACTTCAACTTTACAATACATTTGATTACAATATACATGGTCCACATAGTGATGTGGCATATGCAACTCATGACATGACTTGACATGAAACTGTTAACATGGACTGGCTTGATGTTGTGGTAACGTCAAGACACTGTTGCTGCTAAGTGCTAGATGTGTTATTGGATATGCCTTCTCTTCCACACAATCCTCATTAAGGATAAAAATTACGCAGTTCCCACTAAGGGTCAGAATTGCGCAGTTCAATCAGGCAGTGACCACTATGGGAAGGGAATGTAGGAGGACCGACTGTGCAATTTCAAGAGGCAAGGGGGGATAGGCAATAGAGAAGCCTAAAGGGAAAATCTACGTAGTTTCTGAGGGAAGTGTGCTTTGGATGAGGGAAGAGAACTAAAGGAAGTATATGTGTAGTTTTGGAGACCAAAGAAGGTTGGGCTCTCCACGCATTGAACAATTCCAACAGGCAAGGGAAATTCTTGAGGGTTGAATGTGCGAAGTGTGTTGTTGAAGGAAGATTGGGAGGCACAACTATGAAATTCTAGAGGTCAAGGGAGGCTAGTGGACTATGGAATTGCACAAAACCATAGCCCTGGAGGACAGTGACTATGCACTATGCAGTTACAGGAAGCAAGGCCACATCAATGAGGGCTGAGATTATGTAGTGCATAGGTTAGTTAGGGTATGTGAAGCTAAGTTGCCTGGTTGGGAAGATTTTCCAAAAATGGCTATAAGTGCAGGAAGGAGATGGACTCGTGATGAACCTGAACTGTGATCACACATTTATCATACTTTGACAACATGACAACATAGATCATCAGAACAAATAAACAAGGCATTCCCCTCTGTGTGACTGTCTCATGACAAGATGCAACAAGTGTGACACTTAAGATAAAATTTGGGACGACCATGATGACACTTGTGCGACAATTCTCAAGACTTTTTGTATGAGTGCAACAAATGTTTACATGGTTAGGAAAACTCATTTACAAAAGGACCAACCTTTGAAACCACTAGAAAAGGCTCATAAATATTACATAATGGTCAAACATGCCTGAAGATAACAATTAATCCAACAAGCAAAAGGGGTCAAAGAAATTTAAGAAAGCTCATGGAATGAGCTTGAATGTTTGCAACAATCAAGGAAAGACCAAGGAAGGCTCTGAAATTTGAGTGCAAGCCAAAATTTTGGAGGGTGTTGTAGCAGCTACAAGACTTGGTGACACACTAGTTGAATTCCAACTTCTCTATCTTTGTTAGTTTATTCTATGCAGGGCCTTGGTTCCTCAGGGAGTATTGAGTCATTGTGCACATACTTTCTTCCTTCCCATCTACCCCATGGGAAGATGTGGTTCCCTCTATACCTTATCAGTTGAACACAACATAAGATTTAGTTTAATAACAATGTTTTGAGTTGGGAAGCATAGTTTAGCTCGCGAGCTTAAGATTTTCATATCATAGCTTTTCATCTTAAGTGTTGCTCCGCTACCAGCAAGCCTGGACAAGACTCTAGCAGAGTCACGTAGGAACACAAACATTGCTCTGCTACCAACAAGCCTAGACAATACCTGACAGATTCGATTGCTTAACCTATTTGTGCAAGAAGCCTTTGTCTTATTTTTCCTTTATTTATTTATTTAAAAAGACTATACAAGGAAACTTATTTATTTTGGGGAAAAAGAGGGAACCCGACTTATTGAGAGCAGGAGAGGTTGTTCCTTCAAAGAATCATATAAAGACCTCTGATTTAGGTTTACTCGTTTAGGTTTTCCCCTTCCTTGTTTCTACTAATTGGATAAGCTTGAGAACACTAATAGAAAAGCTGAGTATAGGCATGAGGTTTTCAGACTAGCTATGGGTTCATGGTTGGACCAATATTCTCCTTACGAATGGATCATATTTTCTGTAAGAATTTGATCAACCAAAAGATGTAACACAAGGAAGACAAGTAGAAGGCTAGAAAAATGTTGCAGTGCCACAAGGCTCTTTAGACTTCATCTTCACACACACTTAGAAGCCTTCAAGAAAAGAAAAAAACAGAAAATGAAAAAAAGAAACACAAAATTCAAGCAAAGAAACTAACATAAAACAAAAAAGGACTATGTACATAGTGTGGGGCACGACCCCAAATCTTCATTAAAAATATTGTTTTAAGTATTGGTCATTGATAGGGAGAGATTCAATCTTCCCGTCAAGTGATTGAAGGCGATACATGTGCCGGTCAAGCTTCTCTTGTAGTGTGTATGGTCCAATCCACAGGGACTGAAACTTAGTGTGCTTTCCTTTGTCCTTGTGGGCTTTATCCCACTTTAAGACTAAGTCACCCACAATAAAGCTATTTTTTCCCTACATACTTTCTATAAAACCACCTCTTGATATGATTGTTGTGAAGTAAATTTTTTTCTTTAGCTTTCAACTTTTCTTCCTATAACTTGTGCAACATGTCCATCCTACGCTAAACTAAAAGACATGGCTTTCCTTTGGACTCTTGGGACAATTGGAGAGCGGGAAAGTAGACGTTCAGTGGGAGTAAGGGGAGGTGTTCAGAGAATATTTATGCATGACTCATTCAACAATAAGGCATTCACCAAAGCGAAGTACTAGTTTCGTTGCTTAGAGAATATGGTATTTTTTATGGTACGGACAAGGTTCTTGTTCATGGATTCAGTGAGACCATTGCCCTATAGATAATAATTAGATGAATGTTTCAATATAATACCATTTTCCAATGCAAAATCATAAAGTATCAACGATGAAAAACTTTTTGCATTATCAAAAGAAAGTCACATAAGAACACAGAACCTAAAGATGATGTTCTGCTGCAGTGCCTTCTTGATCGTTCACCTATTTTAGCAAAATTGCCTTTGTCCACTGTGTGAAATAGCCTGTAGCATCGGGGATATAGAGGTGTTTCTTTGATGAGTGTGGGAAATTTTCCCCAATGATATCCAAGCCCCACTTTTGAAAAGTTTCTTCCACTGCAACAAGCCACAATGGGGCTACTGACTGCTGATTTCTGTCAACATATCTTTAACAGACTGAACATGTGCGAGCATAGGCATGAGCATATTTGAATAGTGTAGGCCAAAAAAAGTTGGCCCGCATAAGCTTATGTGATTTATTGTTGCTTGTAAAGTGTCACTCAGCTGATCCATCGTGGAGATCACGTAATACCATTTTAGAATCGTGCACCTCCAAACACCTAAGTAGTACTCCATTGCAGTGCTTCCTAAACAACACCCCATGCACCAACTAATATGGTAATGCTTTAATTTTGAGTGCCCTCTTCTCCCATGTGGAGAAGTGAGAGGCCATTATGCTATGCTCATGGTATTGGTGCACATCCACTTACCAAGAGTCTATGTCCATAGTGGGCGTCGCTCACTCAACATTGTACATTTCAATCTCTTTTTCCCATCCTATGAGCTCTTCCTCTTCCTGTTTTGCATTTACTACCTCTACTGCTAATTGGAAATGACCATCACCCTTGATTATGTGAACTAGATTAATGTCTAGATCATACTCCTATAACCTAGTCACCCAATTTTCTCTCCTTTCATCCAGCTCTTGCTGAACAAGCAGTGATCTGACTGTTGTGTGTGGAACGAAGATAACACAATGGTTATTTAATAGATAGGGTGTGAAGTGCTTTACCGGCTTGTACAATGCATAATCTTGTTTTTCCATGGTGGGGTAATTGAGCCCTAGTCCTTACAGACTTTCACTAATGAAGGAGACATACCATTTATTTTTCAACTCGTCCTTCTAAGTAAGTACATCAGTTGGATAGGTGTCAAAAGAAAAAGTGTAGAACAAGAAGTCTTTACTGAAGTCAGTGTTGTACAATGTGGGTGCTTCTACTATAGCTTATTTGATATGGAAAAACATGTTATTTTCCCTCTTATCCCATTTATAGAATGTGTCGTTCTTGATAATCTCCTGTAATTGTTTAACTGTTTGGGCATAGTCAAAAATGAACTTACAGAGGAAGTTGACCTTCCCTAAGAAAGAATGCATGGCTTTCTTGTTCAGTAGGTGGGGAATCTGTGTGATGGTCCTGAACCTATCCATGTCTACCTTGATCCCACTTTTAGCAATGATGTGTCCCAGGAGGTTACCTTCAGACACTACAAAGATACTCTTCTTAGGATTCAAGGATATCTCGTATTTACAACACCGTTAAAAAATATTCTTCAAATGGCATAGTTGATCTAATTTATGTTTCAAGAATACTTCCACATCATCAAGATAAACCACTATGCTTTGTCTAATAAGCCCATGAAAGGTGATGTACCTCACATGTTGGAATGTTGCACCAATGTTAATTAGCCCAAACAACATTCAACAAAATGCGAACGTGCCCCACTTCGTTCTAAAAGTAGTTTTTTATCTATCAGGCTTTGCCACCAGAACCTAGTTGTATCTTGAAAATCCATTAAGCAAAGAAAACATTTCACCCCCGATTATGTTTGTAATATTTTCTCCATGGAGGACATACAGTAGTTATCCTTGTCTGAGGCATGGTTGAGACTCCAGAAATATACACACAGGAAGATATCCCTGAACTTCTTTCTCATAGGGACCAAGTTTGATACCCATCTTGAATGTTGCACCTTATAGATGATACGAGCATCCAACAATTTTCTCAACTCCTTTTTTATGAGGGGCTCAAGTTTTGGATGAACTTTCCTCAATTTTTATTGAAATGACTTGGCCCCTTCCTTGATTGGTATTATATGCTGGACGATTCATGTGTCATATGTCTTGGTTCATATCATACGTCCGCACAAAGACATCATCGTACTTCTTGAACAAGAAAATGAAGGCTTGTTTCTCTTGTGGTGTGAAACAAGTATCGAGATAGACATATTTCATATCTTTCTCAATTCCCAAGTTGATTTTCTCATGCAACAATGTGAAACTATGGTTCTTAGCATTAACGAGCCCCTAGAAGTGGTTCTATAGATCATACAACTTCTCTAATGAAACCACACCCGTAGCGATGAGGTTGGATTTATTTGCATTGGCTACATCCTGTAGTGCCTTTTCGTGCTCGTCCTCATCAACAATTGCATCCTTGAATACGTCAGTGTTTGCCATAAAATACAATATCTATTGGTCGTCATAAAAAATGCATAAGTTAGTGATATTATATGGGATGGAAGGTTTATACAAAATGTAAATAGAAAAGTCATCCCTTAAAGGTGACGTCCTAGCAATAGTGTTTGCCAAGGCATCCATAACTACATTACGCATTCTTGGAAATAAAATAATTTGAAAGCTTGGAAGTGACAGATGAGACACCATACCTCTTGTTGATAACTTTGAAGACGAGATGACACACAATGTATAGTGTTATGTACTTGACGCACCACAATTTCAGAGTCACATACCACTTTTATGATGTAAACATTTAGGTTGATGGCCTTCTATAAGCCCAAGATGGGTGCTTCATACTCATCTGTGTTATTTGTGCACTCGAATTCCAAGCAGCTAGAGATCAATTTTTTTTTTTAGTAGGTCTTTTAAAATGAAACTAGCGCCAAAGCCCTCTTATGTCTTCGATCCATTGAAGTACATAGTCCACATATCATATGTACAAGGAATGCGAATTGCACTAGTACTACTATTACTACTACTAAATTTCCATAGTTCATTATCGCTAGTTAGACATGGAAGGAGATCCAATTGAGTGTTTGACGAAACTAGGAATGGCTCTGCAAGATAGCACCCCAATTATGTCTCGAGAAAATAATTTCAAAATAATCATTCTGTGAAAGCCATTGGCTCGTTATGTCCATTCAAGGGAGTCATTGTTTTCTTCATGTATCTCTCTGGCTCTACCCATATCTTATTGTTCCTGCCCTTGTATGGAAGCCATAGGTGTGATCAGTCTATGGAAAAGTAGCCTTGAATGTTTCTTGACCAGTCTCTTCTTAGTAACACTATGTATTTTTCCGGAATGTTTGCAATCACTATGTTGATACAATGGTGAACTCATCCATTAGATGATAAATGGATGATGACATCCCTGACTTCACCAATTTCCTGGACATGAGTTATGTTCAACTGAATAATCTATGCATATGTCTTTTCCCATTTAGCATTGATCTTCTTGGCCATAGATAGTGGCATGAAATTAAATGATGTACCCGAATCAACCATGAAATTGTGTACATTGAAGTTGAAGATTTAAAATGTTAACAAGAATGGTAGGCAGAGTGTATTTGCATCCATCATGAGTGCATTAAGTACATATATGAGAGTGTTAGGATACTTACTATATCCCTTAGTGGAAGTGGTGGCATTACCTGAAGAAGTTTTCCCAAGTTCTCATAGAAGGATGTCCCGCTACCTCGTGATCTTTGTGAGTTCTAACATGGATATGTTTTCATGAACCTTATTCATATCATCTACAATGTAATAATCCATGTAGGGTAGACTAACCGAGGTGTCCATAGATGAAACATGGTTAGTGGCTTCTAGAGGGATGGTTATGCTATCGAAAACACTTTTCATTAAGACTGATTTCCTAGACTTGCTCTCAGTGTTCTGTGCTGAGTTAGCTAGAGCATTGAGCTTCCTCAACATATTTTCTTTGAATTTTTGTTCCGGCACCTTAATCATAGTGGTTGGCCATTGGCTTCTTAAGTTGTATTGATTTCTTTGCTTCTGTGTCGAATCATCACTTAAAGGCTACTTATTGGCAGTACTCTTTTGGGTTGTGAGAATGCAATGATACATGTTAACTACATGCCCAATGCTTATAGCTTCATCAGTGACAAAAAATTCTTCTTTCTCTTCATCATGCTTAGCCTACTCCTTAACTATGACTGACTTAACAAAATACACATCCATTCTGCTCATGAGTTGGTTCCATTGTGGGCGCATCTTCTCTGAATGATTCTCATTATGAAACATGCAATACAAATCACTGCCAATTTTTTCAATATTCAAAACAACATTGGAACTCTGTACAGATTTTGTTGGTTGATTGATCCAGCTATCAGAAGATGAATTCCTCCATTGTTTGAGTTCAACCATTTCAGTGTTTAGGGAATTCATGAGACGGTTTAGGCTTTCAAGATCATTCGATTCTTTCTCCTTAGCCTTCCTCATGGAGGCTTGAGATCTCTTACCCGTGTCCATGGAGTATTTTGTTCATTCATCATTTGTGATGAATCTAATAGCATGAAAGTGCTTATCAATGACGATAACCTCTTTGTATTATTTTGTCAATGTCTATCTCACAATTTGCTTCACAAACTGCGCAATATTTGTTGGCAAAGAAAAAGTATAGTAATATATGGTGATGGAGTCATGAGGTTTTGTGTTGTCAGAAAATTTGTTCAAGATGCGATTAAACTTCCGATTGAAATCTTTAACCTTTTCCTTCTGCAACATATTTAGATTACCCAACTCCTTTAATAACATCGCAAGGATCTTGTTTCAACATATTTTTCAAAAAAGATCTTTTTGAATCCCCTCTAATTCTGGATGGAGTTTAGATGAAGGTTGTGATACCATACAACTTCTCTACCATCTAAGGTACATGGAAAATTTCTTCATGCAAGATCATCGTAATATACCTCAAGTGTTTGTAGATCTAGGTAAAATTTGTCTAAGTGATCTTCAACCTTCATTGTCTTATTAGGGTCATATTTCGTCAAGAGATTCTCCTTGTGCCTTGGCATCTTATGCAAGGCACTCAGAAGCACCATTGGATCTGTTATCACCCCAAGAAACTCACCTAGGTTGTACATCAGTGATGCTCGGGAACATTATAAATTCAACAAAATGTTGCATGAAATGATGGATGAATGAAAGAAATGCTGCATACTCAAGCCAGATAACCAGTCCTACTATGCTTGACCCCAGACATCAGTGAACACCCCCAGACTACAAGGATTTTATCCACCAATTACTCACAGTTTGAGGATTTAGTGAGAAATGGAGAATACTGACCACACCAGCAGATGCACAAGACCATGTGATGGCCGGCTGCAACCAGTAAAGAGGTCTTTAAATCTATTAACTAATGCACAGATAGGATGAAAACTCTCTGGCATTAAAACAACAGAAACCTGCATACAAATTCAATGATACATGCTAAATCCTAACATAGAGGTGGGATGACAACCCCTCTAATGCTAAATATTAACAGCACATGAATAAATGGAAGACAGGAACAACCTGGAACAAGAAGAAGAAGTGAAAAGTGAGCAAATGATAGCAAAAGAAGTTGTATTAGTTGGAGATGAAGACCAGATGCTGCAGGTCTCTTAGTATTTACAGTCTCTAGAAGTTGAAACTTACAACATACTAGCACTCATCTAACATTCATCAAACTGATTACATCATGTCTCTGTGTATATATAGAATCCATTTACAATATCTCTACTAACTTATGCGTGGAGGTGTCTTAATGGATCACCAACTGTATTTACAATTAGATATGGCTTTTCTGCTATAATATGAACAAATTAATGAACAAAATGACTCTGTTTGTACTCTGGTGTACTTCTCGAACAGGTGGAATGTTGACTAGATAAACTTCCATAACTGCTGCAAGGTTGAACTGCTTGAGGGTATCCTTTCTCATCCTTGACTGTGTTGTTCCTTTACTGCACTAGCTGATGATTAAATGCAGGTAGCTGGCTCATAACTTGCTTCTCTGCATGCTCAAAATTGGCAAAAACCTAGTCATATACATAAAATATGGACGCAGGGCCGAGGAGGAATATTGGCGGCTGGATGACAAAAATGGACGGCCTAGATCCGAATGCGAGTGGCAAGGGAAGAAATAGAGGTGTAGAGACTAAATATTAACCGTGGATCCAATGAAATGAATGGTAGAGATCGCTACATGGAAGTTATCGGGAGAGATATGAATGAAACAAACGCGGACCATCCGATCATGATTGGGCCGATCTGACGGTGATCGCATGAGAAAAGTGTTCGGGTGATAACGAGCGGGGAACATTGGATTATGCAATTTGCGATCAGAGGTTGACTGTGATCACGACATCGCATCGGCACAAAACAAGGGAGGCATAGCCTTGACACATGTTAGTGCGATTTACGATTTGCGATCAGATCGCATCGCAGAATCGCAATCGGTAGAAGACATAGGGGTGAAACCTTACAATACATATGGATGTGATATGCGATATGCGGTCAGATCACATCGCAATATCACAGCGGCAGAAAACATAGGGGTGAAACAGGTCAATGTGCAATAGCGATCAAATCGCATTACAAAAGAAGGAAAACGGAAATAGCGGGGTTATGAGAGTATGAGGGTCATGAAGGGGAGGGAAGAAAAGACTGTTGCGATCTGCCTTTCTGAGCATAAACATATGGCCAAGCCAGTATTTGGGTTTCCAAAAGCTAAAGTATGTAGCAGAGCTAACACTGGCTCCTTCTGGGGATGAGATCCTCCCTGTGAGGTCTCAAGAACCTACAGACCAATGCCTTTCTAGCTAAAAGCAAGCTAATCAAAATTCCTAGTGTTCCATTGGGCATGGAGTGTACTTGTCTGCACAAAACTAATAGAAACAAACTATTTACAACCTTTAAGGTGAAAGACCTTAAACCACATAAATTTTCAAAAATCACCCATTGACTAGGCCATCAAAGGCTGCTTCACCTCCCATACTCTTTAGTATGAAGGTGTTGTTTCCTTGAACCTGTGAAATGATGAAAGGCCCTGTCTAGAAAGCATAAAATTTCCCATGATTGTCGTTCTTCTCTTTTAATGCATCCCAATTTAAGACCAAGTCACCAATATGAAAATTATCTATTTTTGAATTTTTGTCAAAAGCTTCCTTGATATCTTTCTGATGAGCTACAGCCTTTTCAACCAGTTGTTCTCTAATCTGATGCAACTCTGTTAGATCAGTGATTCCTCCTACCATGTCTTCATTTCGTCCTGCTATATTTGATGGAATTTTGCCACAAGGAGAGTAAGATGAATTGGAAATACAACCTCAGTGCCATATACCAGTTTGAATGGAGAACTCCTTGTGGATCTCTTGATGGTCACTCTGTCAGCCCACAGTGCGTACTTGAACTTTGAATCCCAATTCTTTTTATTGTCCTCTAACAGCTTTTTAATTATCCTAATCATGCTTTTGTTAGAGGATTCTGCTAGACCATTTCCTTGTGGATAATATGAGGTGGAATGAACTAATTGGATACCCATTGAGTCCCACATTTCCACCAACTCCTTGGCCCTAAAGGCTGTAGCATTATCTGTGATTAGTTTATGTGGACATCCAAATCTGGTGAAGATATTTTCTGTTAAAAAATTCATGACCACATTGTGATCAGCCTTCCTTGTAGGGACTGCTTCAATCCACTTAGTGAAGTAATCAGTGGCTACTAATATCCACATATGCTGACCACTAGAATGTGGATTGATTTCTCCAATAAAATCCAAGCCCCATTGCTGAAAAGGTCCTTTTGCATGCATGGGTTTTAGGGGTAGGGACTTCAACTGCTGCTTTCCTTTGAATATTTGGCACTTGTCGCAGGATTTAACAAATGAAAATACATCAGAAAATAAGGAGGGCCAATAATATCCAGCTCTCAAGATTTTGTGGGTTGTAGTCTTCCAATAATGGTGCCCTCCACACATGTTGTTATGAAACTGCTGCATAACTTCTTTTGACTTTTCTCTATCCAGACACATTACAAATATCTCAGATGGATCCCTCCAATAGAGCAGATTTTCCATAATATAATATTTTGCTACTCTAAGTTTTAAAGTTCTATCTTAGCTTTGAGTAATTTTTGAAGGGATTTCTATCTTCATCAAGAAATTAATTATTGTAGCATACCAGTCACATGAAGCTAGGTTCTCGGTCACTAACTATTCTTTCACTGTTTCAGCTGTGTTTTCCTCTTCTTCTGCTGTTACTCCCTCTGTACCAGTAAATTTAGGCATATACTTTTGATATTCTCCCACAGGCATAGAATCCAGAGGGACAGGGAAGACTAGAGGTCCATATCTAGCAGCTACAATCCTCTCAATTCTAGTAGGTACTTGCTGTCCTGCCATGACTGGATTATTTGGAAGAATACTAGCAAATTGAATGGTAGGAAATAATGTAATGGATGGTAGAGACAAGGGGATGTTATGGACAGAATGGCAAGCTTTCTTCGGACTAAGATTCAGAGGGGAACAAACTGTACAAGGGGCTGAACTAATCTCCGAAGGGATATCCTTATTAACAGTGCTGAGCTCTAAGTCTTCGAACTATAATTCTTCAGTAATAAAATTACCTTTCAGAGATGAATTAGATTTCTTAGGCTTACCTGATCCTGATGCCCCTTTCTATGAAGCTTTCTTCGATTTGATAGTCCTCTCAGGGTCAAGCAATGGTTCAGCTGGAGATTTCTGAGGATTCTTTCGAGTATGTCTCAAAAACTGAGCCAGAACTTCAATGTGGAGTCGCCAAAGGTTGGTCTTCCTCCAATGGAGTCGCTAGACCGATGATTACAACCAAAATACGTGTTCAAAATTTGCCTGTCATCAAAGCTTGAAGCTGTGTCATTCTCCTAGGGAAGCTGAGCTTTGATTCTCCTTTCCCTGGTAACGACGCCAATTAATGTTATCACCCCAAGAAAATCACCTAGGTTGTATATCAGGGATGCTCAGGAACATTATAAATTCAACAAAATGTTGGATGAAATGATCGACGAATGAAAGAAATGTTGCATACTCAATCCAGATAATCACTCCTACTATTCTTGACCCTAGACATGAGTGAACACCCCCAGACTACAAGGCTTTTAACCACCAATTACTCACAGTTTTAGGATTTAGTGAGAAATGGAGAATACTGACCACACCAGCAGATGCACAAGACCATGCGATGGTTGGCTGCAACCAGTAAAGAGGTCTGTAAATCTATTATCTAATGCACAGATAGGATGACAACTCTTTGGCATTAAAACAACAGAAACCTGCCTACAAATTCAATGATACATGCTAAATCCTAACACAGAGGTGGGATGACATCCCTTCTAATGCTAAATATTAACAACACACGAATAAATGCAAAATAGGCACAACCTGGAACAAGAAGAAGAAGTGAAAAGTGAGCAAATGATAGCAAAAGAAGCTTGTATTAGTTGGAGATGAAGACGAGACGCTGCAGGTCTCCGAGTATTTACAGTCTCCAGAAGCTGAAACTTACAACATACTAGCACTCATCTAACACTCCTCAAACTGATTACATCATGTCTCTGGGTATATATAGAATCTGTTTACAAAAATATCTCTACTAACCTATGGGTGGAGGTGTCTTAATGGATCACCAACTGCATTTACAATTAGATATGGATTTTCTGCTATAATCTGAACAAATTAATGAACATAATGGCTCTATTTGTACTCCGGTGTACTTCTCGAACAGGTGGAATGTTGACTGGATAAACTTCCATAACTCCTGCAAGGTTGAACTGCTTGATGGTATCCTTTCTCATCCTTGACTGTGCTGTTCCTTTACTGCACTAGCTGATGATTAAATGCAGGTAGCTGGCTCATAACTTGCTTCTTTGCGTGCTCAGAATTGGCAAAAACCCAGTAATATACATCAAATATGGACGCAGGGCTGAGGAGGAATATTGGCCATCGGATGACAAAAATGGATGGCCCATATCCGAATGCGAGTGGCAAGGGAAGACACTGAGGTACAAGGACTAAATATTAACCATGGATCCAGCAAAATGAATGGCGTAGATCGCTACATGGAAGTTATTGGGAGACATATGAACGAAATAGACGCGGACCATCAGATCATGATTGGGCCGATCCAACGGTGATCAATGAGAGAAGCATTTGGGCGATAATGGATTATGCGATTTGCGATCAGCGGTTGATTGTGATCGCGATATCGCATCGACGCAAAACAAGGGAGGCGTCGCCTTGACACATATGAGTGTGATTTGCGATTTGCGATCAGATCGCATCGCAGAATTGCAATCGTTAGAAGACATAGGGGTCAAACCTTACAACACATATGGATGCAATATGCGATATGCAATCAGATCGCATCGCAATATCACAACGGCAAAAAACTAGGGGTGCAATGGGTCAATGTGCGATAGCGATCAAATCGGATCGCAAAAGAAGGAAAATGGAAATAGCGGGGTTATGAGAGTATGAGGGTCATTAAGGGGAGGGAAGAAAAGATTGCTGCGATCTACCTTCCTGAGCATAAACATATGGCCAAGCCAGTATTTGGTCTTCCAAAATCTAAAGTATGTAGCAGAGCTAACAGGACCCTTCGTCATCTAGTCCAAATTTTTCTCTGCCATGTCTTCCTCTTCCTTTTATGAATCTCATGGTTCCTCTTCTTCTCCACCTGTCCCAGGAAAATGTTAACCCGAGAGCAAGGGGTTCCCTCTGTTACCTCCTTGAAAGAGTGGAGACTCTTTTACCCTGTCCACAACATCTCCTAATTATTCAAGAGTGGCAAGGACCACTTTTTCAAAGGATGGGACTACTATTCCTGTGGTGGTTGTCTTGTTCTTCTTTTGAGAATATGGAAGAATGATTACTCTCGTCATCAATCCAATAAATTTTGCAAACTGATGGGTGATGCAGTGAACAACCTGAAGCTAATCATATGAGATTTCACATTTAGGTCTGGGATGGGAAGAGTCAGCAACTTCAAAAGTACGAGTAGGGGAGATGGAGTGAACATTGTTGTATTGACCAAAAAATGCATTAGTGGGGTCAGTGGGTCTATTAGCCATAAAATACTAGTGGCCCTCCTTGCGCCAAAAATGTTGATGGTGTTGGACCCGCCAACATGTAGGGGATCTCCCCGTTACGAAGTCCTTATCAGACCTCACACCATTTGGTATAGGAGTCCCATTTGGTATAAAGTCTCGGTTGCCAAATCCTTAAATATTTCCCTTGACTCTAACTGTCAACACAAGAGAGTGATGCAATGGTATCTTCAAAAGGCAAGGGGAGTGTGCCTGGTGAGTGTGTAGTGCACCTGTGTCGAGGTTCTTCTACTACAAAAGGGGAAGAGAAAAGTGAGCCACTAAGTGAGAGGTAATAGTACGACCTAGGAAGAGATACAGATGAACCAGAAGGACATGTCGAATATCCAGCAGAATAATCCATAGCGGATGCGATAGTTGTTAAAACCAACAAATAGGGGAAGATTCATCTAACATCGAGTGGAATAGTCCACAGCGGATGCGACGATTTGTATAGGCAATTAACAAGGAAATATTTGTCTAGTATCCTGCAGAATAGTCCACAAGGATGGGCCAATGATAACAACCATTACAACACATTCTTAATAATATAACCACTAAAATAACCAACATATCTCAATTATCTTAGCACATGTCAAAGAAAGCATGAAATACAAACGTCAACAAAATGGTCTTACAAACATTCAAAGTTCATCCATGAAGAACCTGTTGGCCTTAAAATTCTTCCATTATTAGGCAAAAGTTCCAAGATACATATTTACAATGTACATCACTAGCCCCAATAGTGGGACATTGGAGCCACTCCTTGCTCCTCAAAGGAGCCAATCTGAAAAGTCCTTTGCTCATACAATGAGGGGGTATATATAACCAAGGGGTGATGCTTCCCCCTTATGACTCTTTGACTACATTCATCACTGTTCAACTTCCTATGACCTTTCAACTTACATGAGTCTTCATATTCATGTGTGTCATTTGGACTTCCACTTTACAATACATTTGATTAAAATATACATGGTCTAGACTAGTGATGTGTTATATGGCAACTCATGACACGACTAGACATAACATTGCTGACATGGACTGGCTTGATGATGTGGAAATGTCAATTCATTGTTGCTACTGAGTGCTAGATGTGTTCTTGGATTTTCTTTCTCGTCTCCTTCGCATAGCTTGGTGATGTGAGGTCTTCAAAAATCTTTGGTCTTGGAAGGTGGTTGCAAACTTGTGTCCCCTTTCTTGCTATTGTAAGTTCAACTACAAGTCACTCTTTAGGCTTGCATCCCTCCTTCTTCTCCCTCTTCATCATCTCATCATGACTTAATAGTGTACTTGTTCCTGCAATTCACTCATGATAGGACAACATCAATCCAAAAACTCCCTAGTCTAAGATGATGCATTATTATCCATCAACTGAGCCTGGGATAGGTCAGAAATTAGGAGGAAGGGCTCAGTGACTATGCATTGCACAATTCTAGCTGACAGGGAGAGAACCTGATCAATGAGACTGCATAAAGCGCAACTCAGGCTTTACTGAGGAACTTTTCTACGCAGTCCTCACTGAGGAGAAAAATTGTGAGTTCCCAATGACAACTAAAACATGTGTTGCACTATCCCAACATAGTAAAGAATGGGGCAAAATATGCATAAAATAATAGTTGCTCCAGGAACATTTGTGCATTCTTGAGCCATGTCGAGTTGGTGGCTTGGTTGACATCCTAGTTAGAAGTTCATGCCTTGCGGATCTTGAATGCCCAAGTACTCGTGCATGTTCCTAGAACTCACTTGAATTATTGGTGGCTCCATTGCCACTTTTGAGGCCATCATATTCATGCAAGCACCCTTAATGTAACATTATGATTAGTCCTTAAGATTTATTAATAGTTAATTAAATATTATCCTTTAATTCAAATTAATTATTAATTAATGATGTAGATTTTCTTATGATTAATTTAGTATTACAGTTAATGAGATTTTTATGTAATTCATTGATTTTGAATACACTTGTGAGATTTTATTATTTTATTATATAATTATTATATGATGGAGTGCATTTAGATGAATGATTTGACAACTAAATCTCTTTAACATGGGGATAGGTTAGAGACTTTTTAGATTTTATTATTTTATTACGTAATTATTATATGGTGGAGTGTAGTCGGACAGATGCTTCGTTTCGGGATAGTGAGGTATGTGATTTCATAAATGAGGTAGGTAGAAATTTGAAGGGAGTAGGTGGACACTTGGAGGGGAGATATAAGGGGAAGGGTTGAAATGTGGAACAAGGATCTCTCTTGGTGGGGGGGGGGCATGCTTTGTGTTTTTTTTGGAGTTGAGGAGTAGTAAGGGGGCTTTTGTATTGGAGTAGAGGAGGGTAAAGGAGGATTTTGGGTAAACTTGGTAGTGATATTTTGGAATTGGGAGTTGATATAGTGGATCTAGGAAGGTTCTTGACACCTTATGGTTGGATGCAGACACATAGATACTATGGTTATGGTTATGAACTTTGGCTTAGAGGGCTATGAAACCTGTGGAGGCTCGATGAATTAGGAAGTCAGATAGGATGTTCTAAGTTAGTAAGGAAACATATTCAATCAAGTGACCTTAAGAGGAGAAACACAATAAAAGGGGAACAACAAATTCATATAAACATGATCATAAAACAATTTTTTTACATTATGTATTTACCATTGAAATGAACATAAAAGGAAAGCGAGTGTGTGTGTGTACATATATATTATATATATATATATATATGAAACAAATCCCCCTTTTTTACAAGTTTGAGGCCCAAGTAAAGGGCCTAAAAATATTGAAATTTAAGGAAAAGTTTGCACCTTTAGGGATTTGATTCCTCTCGACTTATGATAGACTGATCTACACTAGTATGTAATAAATGGTGTCTTATTATGTGATTGAGTTTTATGTGAAGTTCTAGAAATCAATCCATATGTGGGTATATATGTGTGTGTGAAATATGTGAATGCAATGTCATATTCCTCTAGTGTAGAGCCCAAGACCAAAGTTCCACTAATGAATACATTGGTGAGCCAAATTTATGATGTGATAAGTTATTTTATGCAATTGATGATGTGATAAGTTATTTTACATAAAAATACATATACAATTATGCTATCCTTTAAAAAAAACTCAAAAAAAGCTCATGCAATAATATTTTACAATTATAATTACACATTATTAATGGGAAAAGGGTAGACAATCTTTTATGTTATAGCCATATTTTTTTCACGAGAGATTTCCAGGTACTTAAAGTTAGTAAGAACTTTAGTTGAGAAACCTAATGACAAGAGCTTCTTATATACTTCTTAATAATTTAAAAAATATATATTGAAAAAGTAAAGAAATAAATTAGATATTAATGTGCACAAGATATCTTAGGACCAAATATTTCTTTCATGAAACATTACAAAACTGTAAAGGAGAGTAGTCAAGATACCATTATTGATTCGAATCTCAATGGTTAAACATACCATTATTGATAAAGATCTTTTTCAATCGTTATTTATTTGAGAGTAATATTAATTATTATGGATATTTTATTAATTATTAGTATCATAGAGATCATTTTGGGATCTAACTGTGTTACAGTAAGTCGATTCAGCATGCACCATTTTCCATGAGAGGTAGTCGTAACCACAAATTGATTTTTGAATAGTTCACTTAACACTCATTGCATCGCGGTGATGCTCAGAGGGGTGAGAAGTGGATTTGGAAAACTAGTTGAAATGTGGAAAACTTATCAATCGCATCAATCATCACCCCTAGTGGCTCCATGCAATGAGTGCTAAGTGAACTATTCAAAAATCATGAGAAATTAGTGAGTTAACAACTCACTTCATGGAATGGTCATGCGGAATGACTACTTAAACCCAGTGATCCGTACTTAAATCCCAAAAATATGCTCTATAACTGCACCGGGTAAAACCCATACTTATATTATTATTATTTAAATATTTATAATTTAATAATATTAACATAGAAATTTATATATTAATATGCTAAATTACTTAATCGATTTGCTATAAAATTCTTTTAAGCAAGGACAAAAGAAGGAAGGAAAACAACTCTTTGACTGCCGTTGAATATAAATATTTCACAGGAACGTTAACGAAAAAACATATTGAGACATTGCTCCTTTTATTTCTTCTGCAACGCAGCCCTCTTGGCACTCCATTTCTCCATAATGAATAACCCGAAGAGGATACAATGGCGAAATCAGAGCAAACAATGGTGGCGATATCGAGGGAAGCATTCTCCCAGAGATATCCTTCACCATGAACAGGTTGCCGGTCTTCTTCTTCTTGCTGCTCTGCCCGTATGCCACTTCATTCCCTAAACCATTCAATGCGTATGTTCTCACGAAGTAAATTCTTTTCGGTGCGTCCTTCGCCACAGTCCATTTGGTGGTGTTTCTCTTGATGTTTGAATCATAGGATTCTTAAAATGGACCCATAGGTATAGCCCCTGAGCCTTGCATGCTGGAAAGTTTTGACTGTCACACAATCCTTCCCTATGCCCAAGGTGGAAAATAAAATCTTTCAAACCCTTTTATAACCAAAATTCAAAACAGTGAGGTCTTCCATCAATAAAGAATTGTTGCATGTTGCATGAGGGTTGTGCAAGGAGTTTAAAGGTTTTGGAGGGAGAGAATTTGATTCTCGCTAACCTGATGGTTGTTAATGTGGCCCCATCAAAGGATGTCGCAAATTCGACTAACCGCATTATCGCCTCGAGATTGAGAAGATGAAAAAAACAAAACAGTCACCAATAGCCCAACTATTATCATCCATGGCTTATATCACTCCCTTTAGAATCGCAGTCATCATTGTCCATAAATTCCGTAGCTTACATCACTCCCTCTAGAATCGCAGTCAACATTGTCCATAAATTCATTGGCACTGTCTAGATTATCCATATATACTAATCTATTTTCTAGGTATTTCTTATATCCTCTCTGCGAGCGAATATTGAATGGGCACTATTAAGAAATTTACTAACAAGTTGTAATGAAATCACGTTCAAGTTGACAAAATAAGTGGCCAGGAACTTAACTAGTATTATTCTTATAATCAAAATTGGAAAGATATGCTATTAAGCCATCCATTTAGCTGGGAGAAAATCTGCCTATGTTGCGTGCTGAGAGCATTAGGAGAATTAAATCATAACATGTATCAGCTATCCAATTGTGTAGGTCGATTCCATACCATCTTTTCAAGCTCATGAGATACCTCAATCTCTCCTACTCCACATTAATGCCCATTAATTAGAGAACTGCAAATCACAACATAACTAAACTATATCATTGAACCCAGTCTATGCAAAGCCTCCATTGTATTCTAGTCCCGGCAAAGCCCATCGATGAGACTTGCAGATGTCTCAAAATTGGGCATTTATTTCTTCCCGCCATGGATTTTACTATTAATAGCTTTTGAGTCTCATACAGATCCCCACTCTGCCAAGCCCATTGAAAGCGATGGTGAACATGTAAAGAAGATAAAAATTAGAGGAGATCAACCCAAAAATAGAAGATGCCATGCCCACTTGATTCGATTTGAACAATATATACATTGCCTTGCCCAATGTTCAGACGAAATTGGTGAAAACCTTAACTACTCGTAGTGTAGTCATTTTGTTCGTCTTCGAAAACCACAGATACCAGTGGCCATAACCCTAAATCCTAGCTTCAAAATCAGTCTCTTTTGGATCCCCTTCTAGTTGCATCCCTTTTAGTTGGAGACGAAAAGAGGCCAAGCCGGCTAGCTGTGAGAAGAGGAGTGGAAGTGTTGATTCATGAGAGTTTATTTTGGCCCGTTCAGGGTTGGTCTGAAAAAGGACTCGAAGTTCTGATTCATGCGGGTTTATTTTGGCCCATTTAAGGTTGGGGTTAGCAAGTAGAGTGGCACGTATGCCTCATCCAAGGCTTTATACTTGTGAAGTATTATGAAGTATAGGTTCCTACTCTTTTTCATTCATATATATATACACTAGTGTGACGATTAAATTAACATTAATATTACTAATTAGCATCTTAATTAATTAACAAGAGTGTAGTTTAATTAATTTAATATATAAATTAAATAAATTATAATATTTTATAATAATTTACTATAATAATTAGAGTAACATTATGGTTTTTTTAGTTTTTTACTATTTTTGATAAATAAGTACTTTTTTATTAAAATGGTACAAGATTGCATAATATCAAAATCATTTTATTGTAGTCTTCAAGATTGGAAACCATAAAAACAACCAAAGTTATGTATTTTATATCAAATGTTTATGTAATAACTGGATGAATACAAAAATGTGTATTGAAGAAGACTTCATTATGCAATACACTATGCCATAGTACTCGTAAATTCCAAGTGCAGTAGAAAAACACATGTTAACTAAAAATATCAAGAGGATGAGAAATATAAATAGTGTCTAGAATGGCTAGATTGATTGGAGGCATAAGATTTAGTTTGTTGCAGAGCTACTTAATTCTCAATGCAAGTCAGTTCTTCCACGACTAGCAGAGTAACATTAGGATTAAGCAGTTAACATGGAGGATAAAGTTAAGTAATGATGGGTGGAAACAACATCACAATGCTCGCTTAGATAGCAATGGGAGAGGATTTAATACATTCTTTTAGGATATCATCAATATTAGTAATGATCATTTAGTTTGCATAGTTAAAAATAAAACTTACAAGACCCTTATGTATGCATGTATGGGTAAAAAAAAAAAGTTGTAAATGTCCTAAAATGCACTGATAAACCTTGTATATGATGCATAGCTCAAACATAGTTAGAATGCTAAGGACATGAGCGAATTAGGGCTAAGGAGTGGCATTACAAGGACCACATCCACCAAAACCATCACTGGAGCCCTCATATTGTGCTCAATGGAAGCAATAAATGAAACATTAAAGGGGTGCCAAGTAGTTGAGATGGAAGTGGAACCCCCTCCATCTAGCATAGGAAACCTTGAGGAATCAAGGAATGTTGATTGAGGACCTCAAACCGATGATATTGCTATGGAGATTATGTAGATTAAGCTCCTAGAGTTTGTTGGAGGTCGTGCAAGTGAACATGCAAAAGCTTGGTTGCAAGGAGTGAGAATGTGTTTTATATTGAGGGAGTATGCTTCTCATTCAAAGAAAAAATACAAAAATCTTTCAACTCAAAGATAATTCCTTGAATTGGTGGTGCAATTTGGAAAGATAATTGCACCTTACTCGTTAAACTATCTGCTAGGAATTGTTTGAGTAAAGGTTAAAGGAAAATTACTTATTGACATACTATGAGGAACAACAAGTCGGAGCCTTCTATGCTTTCATTCAAGGAAATCAAATAGTAGAAGAGTATGAGATAAGGTTCATGGAATTGGTCAAATATGTCACCTACATGGACAATAATCAAGAAAAAGTAGTTCATTTGATTTATGGATTGAATCCTAAGGTTAGGGAAATGGTATGGATGTGGAGACCATCTCTGGTTGCTAAAGTAGTTGAAACTAGTCATTACATAGAAGATCACTTTGACTTAAAAAGGGGAGATAAGGTTGCATTTCCACAATAGCCAATATTTGTAGGCAATGGCCCTAAAACCTCCTCCAAAAGAGGAATTTCTTAGCCACCACTAAATGGAAATAGGGTTGCACCTAGATTAGTGGCATTAGGGATTTCAATGGTTTCCAATGCAATTTAGCCAACATCTTTAAGGAGTTGTGTGAGTCTAGAACAAACACGTGGAGTTGATAGTAGGGGTAGATATTCCAGGGGAAGGAGCTCATTCCAAAGGGATCCACAAAACTCTATTCATAATCCACCTTGTATCACTTATGGGCAATGCAAATGATCTCATTATTAGTGTGATTTCCCAAAGTCACAACTTGGTACCACAGGTCAAGATGGAAAGACACGAATGAGAAGAAAATATAGTAACCACTACATTTATGCAATGATAAGAAACCATTAGGCTAAACACCAATCCACCATGGTGAAAACTTGAAGTATGATAAATCACGTAAAAGGTAACATTTTGTTTTATGTTAACGCTATAGATAGTTTAATTTCACCATTTACATTAGAAAATTGTGGGTTCGCATCCTATGAGCAAGAGGAATTTAAACAAGTTGAGATGGCTTATGTGGTAAAACTAATGGTAGGACCTAGTGGAGACTAGTGTTTGGTAAACCCCAGTGGTTGTAAAACTAAGTTGAAGGTGTATGCACTTGCCCTAGGAACATACAATGTAATCATAAGAATGGATTGGCTAGAATATCATTGAGGTTTGGTGGATTGTTTCTAAAATTAAGTGATATATTTAGATGATAAAGGAAGAACAATTGAGATCTATGAGAACAAGAGGGAAGTATCCCTACAATTTGTGTAAATGATTAAGATTAAATGTTTCCTTATGCAAGGCTACAAATTGCATGTGGTTGAAGTAGTAAGTGATAGGAGGGGACCCTCCCTAGGTCAACACCCAGTTTTGTCATAATTTGAGGATTTTTTCCCCAAATAATTGCCAAGGTTACCTCCTGGGAGGGAGATTGATTTTACAATTGAGTTGAAGCTATGCATGGGGCAAATATCCAAGACACCCTACATCATAACGACTCTAAGACTTTGTGAGTTGTAGATGTAGTTAAATGAACTATTAGACTTGGGGCTTATTAGGCCTAGTGTTTTATGTCTAGGTGCACCGATGTTTTATGTCAAGAAGAAGAATGGTTCCCTAAGGTTTTGCATAGATTTTAGAGATTTATATCAAGCCACAATGAAGAATATGTACTCAATAACTAGAAATGGTGATTTCTTTGATCAAATTAAGGGAGCATTGATTTTCTCAAAAAATTATCCGTGATGAGGGTATCTCTAGTTAATGATTGAGGGTGACATTCCTAAAACTTCATTTTAAACTTGGTTTGGGTAGTATGATTTCAAATTAGTTTTGTTTGGTTTAACCAAAGCATAACTAATGTTCTTGAGTATCATGAATGGCATGCTTTAATAGTACCTTGACCACATTATGCAAGTCCTTCTAGACAACATTCTCGTGTATTCTAGAAATGAAAGGGAACATGATGAAACTCAAAAGGATTATGTTGGCTTGATTAAGGAAAAACATATTGTATGGAAAGCTATTAGAATTCTCTTTCTTTTAGAAGGAGATTCATTATCACAACCACATCATTTCAGGAGAGTGATTTTGATGGACTTAGAAAAGGTGAAGGACATAATGGAACGATGAGTGCCATGAATTTAGGATGAATGAAACATGACTTTACTATGCACATTCTAGTTTGAAGAAGACGTATGTAGATGGGAAAAATATTTTCTTTTCGGCAATCATGAAACATGACATGGTCTAGATTGTTGTGAAATTTGTTGAATGTCAACAAGGTTTACAATTGCCACTAAACATAACTCCTACATCTACATTACATTCATATGTCCAAGTGGGTTGCTAGAGCTTTGTCACTCATGTCACATAGGCACAATGCCATCTTGGTCATAGTTGATAAGTTGAACAAAAGTTCCCATTTCATCCATATCAGAGACAGATATGATGTCATTATTGTGGCACAAGTATTTATAAGATAAGTTATCTAGATGCACTCATCATTGTCCATAAATTCCACGGCTTAAAACACTCCCTCTAGAATCGCAATCATCATTGTCCATAAATTCCATGGATTACATCACTCCCTTCAGAATCGTGGTCATCATTGTCCATAAATTCATTGGCTCTGTCTAGATTATCCATATATGCTAATCTATTTTCTAGGTATTTCTTATATCCTCTCTCAAAGTGAATACTGAATGGGCACTATTAAGAAACTTACTAAAAAGTTGTAATGAAATCTCATTGAAGCTGACAAAATAAGTGGCCAACAACCTAACTAATAGTATTCTTATATTCAAAATTGGAAAGACATGCTATTAATCCATCCATTTAGCTAGGAGGGAATCTGCCTATGTTGCGTGTTGAGAGCATTGGGTGAATCAAAACATAACATGTATTAGCTATCCAAATATGTAGGTCGATTCCATACCACCGTTTCATCCTAATCAAAGCTCATGAGATGCCTCAAACTGTCCTACTCTACATTAATGTCCATTAATTAGAGAACTACAAATCATAACCGTAAGAACATAACCAAAATATATCATTGAACTGCAAGTTATGACAGTATGAAAAGCCTCCACTGTCTTCTAGTCCCTGCAAAGCCCATCAATGAGACTTGCATATGTCTCAAAATTGGGCATGTCTTTCTCCCCACCATGGATTTTAATAGCTTTTGAGACTCATACAGATTCCCAATCTGCCAAGTCCATTGAAAGCAATGGTGAAAATTTAAAGAGAATGAAAATTAGAGATGGGATCAACCCAAAAATAGATGACATGCCCACATGATTCGATTTGAAAAATATATACATTGCATTGCCCAATGTTTAGATGGAATTGGTGAAAGCCCTAACTACTCGTAGTGTAGTCATTTTATTCGTCTTCAAAAACCACAGATACCAGTGGTGATAACCTTAAATTATAACTTCAAAATCAATCTTATTTGGATCCCCTTCTAGTTGCATCCCTTTTAGTTGTAGATAAAGAGAGGCCAAGCCCGCTAGCTGTGAGAAGATGAGTGAAAGTTTTGATTCATGAGAGTTTATTTTGGCCCGTTAAGGGTTGGTCTTAGCAAGGATTCGAAGTTCTCACTCATGCGGGTTTATTTTGGCCCATTTAAGGTTGGGGTCAGTAAGTATTATGCCAAATCCAGAGCTTTATACATATGAAGTATTATGAGGTATAGGTTCCTACTCTTTTTCATTCATATATATATATACACACACTAGTGTGATGATTAAATTAAAATTAATATTACTAATTAGGATGTTAATTAATTAACAAGTTCAAATAATTTAATATATAAATCAAGCTGATATTGTAATATTTTATAATAATTTAGCATAATAATTAGAGTAACATTAAGGTTTTTTTAGTTGTTTACTATTTTTTTTAGTAAATAAGTTTTTCTTTTATTAAAGTGATACAATATTATATATATCAAAATCATTTTATCTTGGTCTTCAAGATTGGAAACCATAAAAACAACAAAAGTTATGTATTTTATCTCTAATGTTTATGTAATAACTGGGTGCATACAAAAATGTCCACTGAAGAAGACTTCATTATGCAATACATTATGTGAGTACTAGTAAATTCCAAGTCGAGTAGAAAAACACATGTTAACTGAAAATATCGAGAGGATGAGTGTCTAGAATGGCTAGATTGATTGGAAGCACAAGATTTAATTTGTTACAAATTTACTTCTCAATTCAAGTCAGTTCTTCAACCACTACTAGAGTAACATTGGGCTTAAGTAGTTAACATTGAGGAGAAAGTTAAGTAATGATGGGTGGAAACAACATCACAATGCCCACTTAGCTAGCGATGTGATAGGATTTAGCACATTCTTAAGTATATCAGTAATGCTCATTTAGTGTGCATAGTTAAAAATAAAACTTACACCGACCCTTATGTATGCATTTGTGGGTCAAAAAAAAGTTGTAAATGTCCTGAAATGCACTAATAAACCTTGTATATGATGCATAGATAAAAAATAGTTAGAATGGTAAGGACATGGGTGAATTAGCACCAAGGAGGGGCATTACAAGGACTATATCCACCAAAACCATCACTGGTGTTGGTTCTCATATTGTGTTGAATGGAAGTAATAAATGAAACATTAAAAGGGTGTCAAGTAGTTGAGGTGGAAGTGGAGCCCCCTCCATCTAGGGTAGGAAATATTGAGGAATTAAGGAATGTTGATAGAGTACCTCAAATCGATGATATTACTATGGAGATTATGTAGATTAAGCTTCTATAATTTGTTGGAGGTTGTGCGAGTGAACATGCAAAATCTTGGTTGCAAGGAGTGACAAGGTGTTTTACATTGACGAAGTATGCTTCTGAATCAAAGAAAAATACATAAATATTTCAACTCAAAGATAATGCCTTGAATTGGTGTTGTAATTTGGAAAGACAATTTCTCCTTACTCTTAAACTATCTTCTAGGAACTATTTGAGTAAAGGTTAAGGAAAAATTACTTATCAACATACTATGAGGAACAAAAAGTAGGAGCCATATATGCTTTGGTTCAAGGAAATCCAATAGTAGAAGAGTATGAGATAAGGTTCATGGAATTGGTCAAATATTTCTCATACATAGACACCAACCAATAACACGTAGTTCATTTGATTTATGGATTGAATGCTAAGGTTAGGGAAATGGTATGGATGTGGAAACCATCTCTGGTTTCTAAAGTAGTTGAGAATGGTCATTGCATAGAAGATCACTTTGACTTAAAAAGGAAAGATAGGGTTACATTTCTACAATAGCCAATATTTGTAGGAAATGGCCCTTAAATATCCTCCAAGAGAATTTCTTAGCCACCACTGCATGGAAATAGGGGTGCACCTAGAGTAGTGGCATCAGGGATTTCAATGGTTGCTAATGCAATTTAGCCAACATATTTAAGGTGTTCTGTGAGTCTAGTACAAACATATGGAGCTGATAATAGGGGCAGAGATTCCAGGGGAAGGAGATCATTCCGATGGGATCCACAAAACTCTATTCATAATCCACCTTGTATCACTTATGTGCAATGCAAAGGATCTAATTATTAGTGTGACTTCCATGAGTCACAACTTGGTACCACAAATCAAGATGGAAAGGAACCAATGAGAAGAGAATGTAGTAACCACTACATTTATGCAATGATAAGAAACCATTAGGCTAAGCACCAATCCACGATGGTGAAAACTTGAAGTATGATAGATAATGTAAAAGGTAACATTTTGTTTTATTTTAACATTATAGTTAGTTTAATTTAACCATTTACATTAGAAAAATGTGGGTTCGCATCCTATGAGCATGAGGAATTTAAACAAGTTAATATGGCTTATGTGGTAAAACTAATGATAGGACCCAATGGAGACCAGTGTTTGGTAAACCCTAGGGGTTGTACAACTAATTTGAAGGTGTATGCACTTGCCCTAGTAACATACAATGTAATCATAAGAATGGATTGGCTAGAATATCATGGAGGTTTGGTGGATTGTTTCTAAAAGAAAGTGATATGTTTAGATGATAAAGGAAGAACAACTAAGATCTATGATAACAAGAGGGAAGTATCCCTACAATTTGTATCAATGATGAATATTAAATGTTTCCATAGGCAAGGCTACAAATTGCATGTGGTGGAGGTAGTAAGTGATAGGAAGGGATCCTCCCTAGGTCAACACCCAGTTCTGTCATAATTTGATGATTTTTTCCCCAAAAAATTGCGAAGGTTACTTCTTTGGAGGAAGATTGATTTCACAATTGAGTTGACTTTGCACATGGTGCAAATATATAAGACACTGTACATGATGACAACTCTAAAAATTCGTGAGTTGTAGATGTATTTAAATTAACTATTAGACTTGGGACTTATTAGGCCTATTGTTTTACGTCTAGGTGCACCAAGGTTTTTTGTCAAGAAGAAGAATGGTTCCCTGAGGTTGTGCATAGATTTTAGATATTTATATCAAGCTGTAATGAAGAATATGTACTCAATACCCAGAAAATGTGATTTCTTTGATCAAATTAAGGGAGAATTGATTTTCTCAAAAATTGATTTATGACCAGGGTATCTCTAGTTAATGATTAAGAGTGACATTCCTAAAACTGCATTTTAAACTTGGTTTGGTTAGTATGATTTCACATTATTTTTGTTTGGTTTAACCAAAGCATAACTTGTTAGGTCCCTATACTATCATATTCCTGAGTATCATGAATGGTGTGTTTTAATAGTATCTTGAACACTTTGTGCAAGTCCTTCTAGACAACATTCTCGTGTATTCTAATAATGAAAGGGAACATGAAGAAAACTCAAAATTATTATGTTGGCTTGGTTAAGGAAAAACATATTGTATGGAAAACTATCAAAGCGTTCTTTCTTTTAGAAGGAGATTCATTATCACAACCACATCATTTTAGGAGAGTGGATTTCGATGGACTTAGAAAAGGTGAAGGACATAATGGAATGATGAGTGCCATGAATGTAGGATGAATGCAACATGAATTTACCACACACATACTAGTTTGAAGAAGACGTATGTAGATGTGAAAAATATTTTCTTTTGGGCAAGCATGAAACATGACATGGTCTAGATTGTTGCAAAATTTCTTGAATGTCAACAAGTAAAGGTTTACCATCACCATTGAACATGACTCCTACATCTACATGAAATTCATATGTCCAAGTGGGTTGTTGGAGCTTTGTCACTCATGTCACAAAGGCACAATGCCATCTTGGTCATAGTTGATAAGTTGAAAAAAAGTCCCCATTTCATCCATATGAGAGACACATATGATGTCATTGTTGTGGCACAACTATTTATAAGATATGTTATCTAGGAGCAAAAGTATTTATAAGACAAGTTATCTAGATGCACAAGTTACCCAGAAACATTATTACTGATAGAGTCTCTGAATTTACATCTACGTTTTAGACAAGTTTGCAGTCACTATTGGGGACTCAATTAAAAATCAGAATTTTATATCAATGGGAGAAGTATCTACCATTGATAGAGTTCGCCTACAATAATAATTATCATAGTTGAATCAAAATGTCTCCTTATCAATCTCTTTATAGAATGCCATGTGGGATTACTAAGTTAGGAAAGGATGGAGGATAGAACTATGATATAGACTAAATTAGTATGACAAGTGGAGGAATAGTTGAATCATATTATACAAAAATTAAAGGCAGCTCAAGATAGGAATAACAATTATGACAATGCACATAGTACTAATCAAATTTATGAGGTGGGGGACCAAGTTTTTATTTGTATCTAACCCAACAAGAGTGACATTCAGTTTGGAGAAGGGACAAAGTTATCACTTTGATTTATAGGAAATTTCATGATCAAAGAGAAAATTGGACTAGTTTCCTATCATCTTGTACTGTCATCCCACTTGCATAAAAATCATGATGCTTTTAATGTATCTTTTCTACTACATTATGTTGCTGATGAATCTCACAAAATTAATTAGAAAGAATTAAGTATCGTACATGGGAATCATTATGATCAAATTACTACCTACATTGAAATTTAAAGTGCAATAGCTCAGGAATCGCTCAGTGGGCCAGGTTAAGGTTTAGTGGGACAAGTAGAGCCCAAGATATACTACATGGGAGGATGCATACACTATACATTGAGACTATCTCTCATTTTTTGACCACTTGCGACACCACATTTTGACATAGGCAACTACTTATACCAAGCCCTTAACGATATTTTCATGATGCACTATTTATGAACATTATGTAATATTATTGCACATCAAATTATATAAATGGACTTATTTATATAAAGCACTTGATGAATTATGTCTCTATTACTTAAAACATATGATGTATGATTTACTTCCAACATGTTGATGTTAACTAAGATATTTTCGTATTTCGATACTGAGTTTGATAATATGATAATTAGAAGCACACACACACACCCATATTTTTTTTTTACGTGTGGTTATGAGATTGAGTAAGGTGTAGGTTGGAAGGTAACATGACTACCCAACTGAATAATTTGATGATAATCACATAGAACTAGAACTGCAGTGTGGTTCATGTTATGGTGTTGACCCTAATTCTATAAGGAGGGGTGGAGGCATTTCCCACTAAGTAAGCTCCAAACCTAAATTCGTGGGAGGTATATGATGGACACACTCCCTTAGATGTGCAATGAAGACTACTAATTTCCTGCAGGGGAAGTTAGGTCATTATGGTTGACATTTCTACCATTTTGGTTCTATCAATGATTATATTGGTATAGACAATGCCATAGTATATTGCAATAGAATACATATGGGATGGGAGAAAAGGTAGGTTAGGGAGGATGGGTGGATATAGGTTAGCTGTGAACTCCAAGTGGTAAGTGAATTCTTCATTTTCTTTTACTTAATTTTGGTTACTACATTTTTCTCCCTATTTTATTATGTCTAATTATCATATTACTCCTTGACTATTTGCATCATCTTAACTCCAACTTTCGGATAATTTTTTCCAAAGGAGGGGTGTATGTAATGCCCACTCCCTAATCTTATTACGGTAAACTAAGTTTAATAGCCTACTCATTAGGAGATTTATTATATTGATATATTCTTATTAGTGCTACCTGTATATGTATGAGGTATGTGTATGCTAGCTATGTACCCACATCTTGCACAGATACACTAGTATTCAATGGCATACTATGATAGGTATATCATAATATAACTTTATAACTAAGCCTAAAGGCTTATTAAAGTTAATTAATATAATAATTCAATTAGTATTTAAGCTTGATTAGTGGTTAACTAAATGATTAGCCCTTAATCTTGATTAATAATAAATTTAATGGTGTATATTTTCTTACTATTAATTTTATATTAAAGTTAAATTGGGTTCTTATATGATTCATTGATTTTGATTAGACTTTTGAGATTGTATTATTTTATTATATGAGTATTATATGGTGGAATATAGTTAGATGAATTATTACCACCTGAGGCTCTTTAACTTGAAATAATGAGGTAGGTGAGAGAATTTTGAGATTGTATTATTTTATTTTATAATTACTATATGGTGAAGTGTAGTGAGATGAATAATTTGACAACCCAAGGCTCTTTAACTAGGGGACAATGAGTTAGGTGAGTGAGATAGAGGGTGGTCTCCAGAGTTTTTAAAAGGGATTTCATAAATGAGGTAGGTAAAACCTTGAAGGGAGTAGTAGGACACTTGGAGGCGAGAGATAAGGTGAAGGGTAGAAAGGAGGAAAGGGGGGATCTCTTGGGGGATGTTTTGTGTCGGAGTGGATGAGGGTATATGAGGAATATGGGGAAAATTGGCAATGTGATTCTAGAGTTGGGAGTCGATACAGTGAATCTAGGAAGGTGTTTGACATCTAGTGGTTGAACACACATAAATACACAATGTGGATGTGGTTTTGGACATGGCCCCAAAGGGCTAGGGAACATGTGGAGGTTCCCTAAGCTAAGAAGGTAGATAGGTGGTTTTTAGTTGGTAGGGTAACATATTTAGTCTGGTGGTCTTGGGAGGAGAAACATAATATAAGGGAAACAATAACTAGCTATTTTTTTGTTTACATTATGAATATTCTCTTGAAACAAACATGAAAGGAATAATTCTATAGATATCTAAAAACAATTTTTATTTTATTTTATTAGAGATGAAACAAACAACTGTTTTTTTACAAGCTCAGGGCCCCAAGTAAGGGGTCCTCATGTAATCAAAACTTGAGGATGCACCTCAACAGATTTGATCACTCTTAATACATGGTAGTTAAAACATTTCAATGGCATCTTACTTAGCATGAGAGAGATGGGTGATTTCTGTTATGATGAACATAGCACTGACATGTGTTGTATTGAGAACCAACACAGATCCATCTTAATGATAGATCTATCATGTGTCAAGAGCGATCAGAATATGAGGAAAGACTTGCACCTATAGTGATCTGATCTCTCTCGATTCATGATAGACCCAGATAGACCAGAGTTAAGATGAATATTACACCTAGTATTTAATAAATCATGTCTTTTGTGTGTGATTTAAGCTTAATGTGACTATCTAAAATCAATATATATATATATATATATATATATATATATATATATTAATATATATATACTCAAGTCAAATGTCTTGCTAATGAATGGATTATTAATTCAAAGTTTTGATGTGATAAGCTATTTTCTATAAAAGACATGTACAAGTGTCATATTATCAAAGGCAAGGAAGACTCATACAATAAAATGTCTCTAATTGTGTTTTCTATGTATTCTACCATTATGATTAGGCACTATTAATGGGAAGAAAGAAGAGACAAGCACTTATGTTATGGCTATGTTTCTTGTTGATTATTATGATTTATATAACTATTATGGCAAGTGCTTTCCATATATTTGTGGTTAGTAACATCATATAAATTCAGAAAAAAACTTATTATTAAAGAGGCAGAAGAAATTACAATTTTAGAACCAGACATTTCTCTATTTTTCTTCCCTTAAATATTACCAAAAGATAATGAAAAATTAAGCACAGGAAAAAATGCCCTCATTAATGAATAGATAGATAATAATTTGAATATCTTTTAATTTATGTATCTTATAATTGGTTATAATTTTATGAATTAAATTAAAAATTAAGTTTAATTTAAAAAACCTATTTAATTAATTATTAATATTATTATTTTATATTTCTTCTAAAATTATATTTAAAAAAACTAATATTTTTAGTAAATATTAATATAATGTTTTAATTCATTTAATTTCATTATTTACATAATATAATGGATTTGGGAGAAATCATAAACATTTTTAAATTTCTTTAGAAATTAGTTTAACAAAAAAGAGAGAAGACAATTCTTACATTTTATTTAAATGTGGTTTCCAATAAGACACAAAAATATGAAGAACAACAACATTATATTTATATATATATATATATATATATAAATATGTAATATGTACATTTTATTATTATCTAATTTTAAGGTTATGGTTAAGTCAGACATCAAATTGGTGTATGAAACTCTCTTGTTAGTGGGACAAGAGACTACTTGCCCGTAGTGATTTAACTACTAAATTTACAAAAATATACATACTCTACCCTTGTAGTTTTGAACTTGTGACCTCTTCAGAAAAACACATGTTCTTAACCATCAAACCCACTAAAATTAACTAAATATATATATTCCTTTCTGCATGTCCCTCTCTCTAGTCCATCTCGAAGCCCTTTTGGTGATAATTATGTTAATATTTAAATGATAAGATTGGTGAGTGATATCAAAATAAGACGTCTTGTCATCAATCTTCCTTCATCGTATGTCCACTTGACTCACTGGAGCGAAGCACAACTTCACCCTCACCCAAAGGCCTCTTGGATAGTCCTTGGCCGTAAATGTGCCCATTCACATCCAAGTACTCACCAAATCCTAATTCTTTGGATACAACCTGAATTCAACCAAACGTGCCAATTCACATCCAATTACTCACCAAATCCTAATTCTTTGGATACAACCTAAATTCGACAACCGAAGTCATCAAAAGCTGGCACGTTTTGGGTGAAGTGAGCAATCCTGTGAAGGTGTTTCCACCTTTTCTTTTTGTAATTTTGTGGTTGATCAATGATCACAGTGCGCACAACTAGGAAGAAGAAATCTATGGCATTTGTCATGTTCTAAGACGTGATATGATGTTTGGAACTTTGAATAAAGTGGTATCTCACCCATTGTGCACGACGGTAAGATATTTATTAGAATAAACTAAAACTAAAACTAAACTCAATGGAGTTGAGTGTTTTTTTTGAAGTTTTTAGTAGGTTTTTTGGTTTAATTTCTTTAAAATATTGTAGGAATTTATTGAAATCACAAGTTATATAGTAAAAAATCCCGTTCAAATAACACAAATCAAAATTTCACCTCAAAATTTTTCCCGAGATTAAAGGCCTAAAAATCCAAAAATTAGCAAGAAAAACAATTTAGAATCAAAATTAATGTAACATTATATTACTTTTATAAGGGGCAAAATCAATAATGAGTAGTTTTATTATTCTATTTTTGGCCAGTTTTTCTATTAATTGTTTAAAATTCATAAGATTAGTTGGAATAAAGTTTGTACAATTTAAATATTTTTTTTGGTTGAATATCTTTTTATATTCAAATGGATTTTAAACAATAACGGAATACAATAACTATTTACCAAATTTAAATTTAAATCAAAAAATTAAAATAATAAATAAACATCTAAAATTTATTTTAAACTTTTGTTTATTAAATATATATATTTTATCGAATTTTATTTAATTGATCAAAATGCTTTAAATTTAAAGAGCTATCTTTCTCGGAAGAGCTGCACATCTTCATTAACCGTCACATGGAATCATTAAAAAATATATATGATTTTGACGAATTAGAGGAGCTGCACATCTTCATTAACCATCACAAGGGAACCATCAAAAAAAACTTCATTTCTACGAATTAGAAGATCTTGAATCTTCTAATTTGTAATAGATTTTTGGGAAGCCTGAAATTATATCACTTGAGCTAGAGTAACAACTTTCAAGTAATATTTGCAGAGGGATTTTTTCAGGAGCGAGAGTGATGAGGAGTGGGAAGAGCAGAAGGTCGAAGAGATAGGGTTGAGGGTTCGTGCGTGCATATTTCTCCATGGATGGTGGTCGAGGAAGGAGCTCCACTCCCTCCTTCAGAGAGGTAGTGGCTAACAAGGGCAAGACTCCCCCAGAATCAGTAGAGGTAGCAAGATGGAAGGGAGGAAAAATAGGGAAGAGGACACAGAATGTAACAAAAAGGAAAATGAAGACATAAATGACAAGGAGGAAAATGACAAAAAACAGGGCACAAAAGACAGGAAACAAAAGGGACCATGGATACCCAAAGCTGAAATCACTCCGAGAGTAATCTTAAATAATCCACAGCTGCTGGCCCACAGGGAGCACATGCAGATTTATGCAATCATATGCAAATTCATGGGACTATGGCCCACCGAAAAGTCTTTACAAACATGGATCAGATACCACTGGAAGCCTAAGGGAAGCATCAATCTTCATCTAGGATCCAAGGGTTTTTCACTGTGGTGTTCGCAAATATTGAGAACAAAGATAGAGTGTTTGAAGGTGGGCCCTACTTCTATGCAGCAGAAGGGCTCTACATGCAGCCGTGGATGATGAACTTCATGCCAGAGCAGGAAACCTTTACCTCAGTCCCGGTTTGGGTAAGACTCTATTCACTACCTTTGGATTACTGGCAAATAGAATCATTAACAGCCATAGGCAATAAACTAGGGAGGTATGTCAAAACTTCTAAAGCTACAAGAAGGGGTAAATACACCTCCTTTGCCAGGATTTGTGTAGAGATGGACCTATCTGGAGCACTCCCGGACGAGGTCATACTAGAGGTTCATGATGAGAAATGGGTGCAGACTGTCAACTATGAGCATATTCCATTTAGATGTCGAAAATGTCGTGAGCACGGACACCTTCTTAGAGACTGCCCTCTCAGCAAGGTAGAGATCAATGGCAAACCTAACACAATGAAATAAACAGATGGATTTCACAAGGTTGCTCACAAAGGAAACAATGGAAAAAAAGGGACAAATCAACACCCAAAATCTGACCAAAAAGGGAGGCCGAATCAGTTCTAGGTTCTGGAAGAGGAGGAAGATATAGCAAGTGAAAATCAAGTAACGGAGGAGGGATATGATAAGAAGGAAAAGGAAGAAGAACAGGATTAGGAATAGGAAAAGGAAAAATAGAAAAGGATAATGATGAGTGAATCATAGATGGATATGGATTAGGAAATGACTTAGAGTGAGATGGAACTGGAAGACAATGAGTTACAAGAGATTCTTGACAGAAAAAACCTAGATCTAGAAGGGTTCTTGAGTAAGGAAACAACGG
>APFE030987326.1:42331-53241 GCA_000404065.3 Pinus taeda
GGGGGGTAGAATCTCTACCACAAGAAGAATGTAATCGAATAAAGCAGTTATTCTAATGGAAAACATAGGAAAAGAACTTGGCAGAAAATAATAGCATCGAAAGACCGGGTAATCATGGAAGAAAAGCAGTAAAATCAACCCCGAAATTAGCTCCAAGAAACCCAGGGAAAAAAAGGGGCAGAAAAAAGTAGAATGAGCTTTTAATGGAATGTTGAAAGCTCATGATAGACTCAGGTAAGATGAAAGATCTAACTAGTTACTCCTTTAACAATCTGTAATTATGAAGTTCACAACTTGGAATGTAAGAGGTCTAGGAAGAAAAAAAAAGTAGAGATTGTTGAATAATAGAATGAAATAAGTAGCTTCGTACATAATCTTTGTCCAAGAAACAAAATGCTCGGTGCAAAAGATAAGACAAATCCATAGTAAATGGCTCAGCAGATATGAGTTTATAGAATTCAAAGCAGAAAATACAGCAGGGGGTATCCTCATCCTCTAGAACCCCTAAAAAATAGGGATTCTTAATGCGGAGGCATCAAGAAACTATTTTTCAGTTGTTATATAGCATGCAGGAGACAAGGACACATATCTTGTAACGAATGTTTATGGCCCTCAATAGTTAGAGGACAAAATCAAGTTTATTGATTCCTTAGTGGACCTTCGAAGCAGATTCGTAGGGTTACCATGGGTTATAGGAGGAGATTTCAACATGATCATATCTCTCTCAGAGAAAAAAAGGAGGGACAAGAGCACTAAACAAATATTCCTCAGCCTTCCATTGTTTTTAAGAAAACATGAAGCTAGTGGACATTGAGACAAGTAATGGTCTGTGCACTTGGAACAATAAAAGAGGAGGAGATTCCCAGGTAGCTTCCAAGATACACAGATTCATGATCTCTGAAGAGCTCCTACTTCTAAACAAGGAAATAATAGCTGATATTCTTCCTTTTGGAGGCTCAGATCACTAGCCTATAAAAATGGACATTAAGGGCTTGTGCACCCCAAGAAACAAACCGTTTAGGTTTGAAAATATGTGGCTTTCACACCCGGATTTCATTAGCAACATTGGAAAATGGTGGGCTGAAGACCTATAGATTCAGGGATCATCAATGTTCCTGCTTCATAAAAGATTAAAACACATCAAGCAGAAGCTAAAGGAATGGAACCAGAAGGATTTTGACAATATTTTCACAAGCAAAAAAATCGTGAAAAGCAAAATCCTAGAGCTGAATCAAGCTTTGATCAAGAATGGCTTTGACAAAAACAAAAATGATCAAGCAAAGAAATAGCATCAAGAATGGGAAAGGCTATGCAAATAAGAAGAGATTATTTGGAAACAAAAATCTAGAGTTCTATGGTTAAAAGAAGGAGAACACAATACCAAATTTTTCCACAGATCCACCATTGCGAACAAAACTCACAATAAAATCTCTTCGATCAAGGACAAGAATGGCCAAATTTATCAAGCCCACGAGGAGATAGAAGTAGTGTTAGTAAAACACTTTCGGGACATTGCCAAGGAAAATTTTTCAGTAAGAGAACATTTCATCAAGAATTTAATTAAACACATACCTAGACTAGTATCCATAGAGGATAATGGAAACCTCAACAAACCTATAACTAAAAAGGAGATCAGTAAGGTCCTCAAGGAAATGCAAAATAGCAAGGCACGAAGCCTGGATGGATTTAATGTGGATTTCTTCAAAGCCTGCAGGAATATTGTTAAAAGGGATATTGTAGAGATAGTAGAAGACTCTAGGCGGAATAAGACCATTTTGAAAGCTCTCAATACTTCCTTTATTTCCCTTATTCCAAAATAGGATAATGCTCAAACACCAGAGAAATTTAGGCCCATAGCCTTATGGAATATTGTCTACAAAATAATCTCTAAGGTGGTGTCCAATAGACTCAAACCCCTGCTGCCCACGCTTATCTCCGGGGAACAAACATGGTGTGTTGAGGGAAGACAAATTCTGGACAGTATAATTCAAGCTGATGAGGTGGTTCACACATTAATGGGCAACAAGAAAGTGAGAATGATCATGCAACTGGACATAGCCAAAGCTTAAGACAAAGTAAATTGGATATACATCAGAAAAGTGCTCACAACGTTTGGTTTTGATCATAATTGGGTCAGATGGGTCATGGCCCTGGTAACTTCGTCCAACTTTTCAATTTTAGTAAATGGCTCTCCTTCTGAGCTTCTTCTCCCTTCCAGGGGTCTAAGACATGGAGATCCGCTCTCTCCCTTTCTCTTCATCCTCATGATGGAAGGGCTGGGGTGGTCCATCAAGCATGCAAGAGTAATGGGAAGAATTCGAGGTCTTCAACTTACGGAGAATGGGCAAGTTCTAACTCATCAACAGTTTGTAGATGATACCATGTTACAGGGAATTCCCAGAGTCAAAGAAGCACTTGCTTACAAACAGATTTTGGATGACTTTACGAAAGCCACATGTATGGAAGTTAACCTTTCCAAATCAAAAGTATTTTTCTTTAACACTCATATTGCCATCCAGAGAAATGTCTCTAGAATTTTAGGCTTTCAAAGAGAATCTCTTCCATCCAATTATTTGGGAGTTCCACTTATAGCTAAACTCCCACACAAGAGTATATGGGATCCAACAATAACTGAAATGCAAGACAAGGTCAGGAAATGGACAATCAGATCTTTAAATTTAGATCGTAGATTGGTTCTTACTAAAGCAGTTCTCCAAGCTATTCCAATCTTCATGCTATCAGCCCTCCCAGCTCTATTGGAGTCTTGCAACAAATTCAGAATATTCAACGAGACTTTTTGTGGGGCAAAGAGGATTCTAGGAAAAAATGGGCTCTAGTCTCTTGGGAAAAGGTCTGCAAACCCAAGAACCAAGGAGGCCGAGGTTTAGACAACCCAGAGATTCTCAACAAGGCTCTAGGAGCCAAACTTTGGTGGAGATGGGTTAAAGATCCTAAAGCCCAATGGGCAAGCATCTGGAAGGAAAAATATGCCAATGCCTAACCGGATCTGGATGTCATACGTATGAAAGGGACAATGAAAGGCTCCCCCATATGGAACAAGCCGTGGGAGAATAGAGAAGTGCAAAAAAATAGTTTTTGGGAAATCAGAGAGGGAGATTAGGAACTTTTCTGGGAAGACAAATGGCAACAGGAACCAAATCTACTAAAGGAGGAATTTTTAGGCCTCAAGCAAGAGACTAACAATCAAGGATTAGTAAAAGTGAAAGACTTTTGGGAGAACTCTCATAATGCAGGAAACTGGAGAATCTAGAAAAAAATTGAGAGCAGAGAGGACAAAACCCTCAATAGTAAAGTAGAATCCGTCAGAAGACTGTTGGATCAGAGAATAATTTTAGTAATGGAGGGCAGGACCATCTGAGATGGGGAAACAATAAAGAGGGAAACTTTAATATCATGGAAGCTAAAGGTTTTCTCCTTGATATGGAACCTCAAGCTCTTAATAAAACCTAGCAGAAGCTTTGGAAGCACAAATGATGGATGAAATAAAACTTTTCATGTGATTAGTTCACCATAGAAAAATTTTAACTTGGGACAACCTTAAAAAAAGGGACATGCTGGGACCCTCCAGATGTCAATTCTATGAGACCCACGAGGAGACTATAGAGCATCTTCTCAATAGCTGCATTTTCACCGACAAGATATGGGAATTTTTCACCAACATCTTCAAACAGTCTGATAGAGACAAAGAAAGTATTTCCAACACTCTAAAGAACTAGAGGAACACTTTTTCAGATAATGAGATTCTCAACTATGCCTGGAATCTCCTACTGAGTTTCATCATTTGGAATGTGTGGAAGGAAAGGAACAAAAGAATTTTCAAAGAGGAATCGTCTGCCTCTCTTAGCCTGGTAGAGCTGATAGTAAAACAACTAAGGGAGACAGTGGGCACCAGAGTTAGGAATCTCCCCAAAAATCCTCCCTCGGCTGAAGAGTTGAGAATCCTCCAGCTGTTAGACTTGTAGGGGCTTATTCCTCAAGGTCTACATAGGATTGCTTCTATGAGAGAAAAGGTGGAGGAATTCTCGCATCCCCTGTTGAAGCCTTTTTAAAGTACAACATTGATGGAGCTTCCAAAGGTAACCCAAGAGATGCTAGTTTTGGGGGAGTTCTAAGGGATAATACAGGTAGCATTATATCCCTCTTGCATGGTCACTTAGGAAAAGCCACTAACAACATGGCAGAACTAATGGCATTGGAACAATGCTTAGAATTTTTAATACAGAGCAATTGCCAAAATGTCATAATAGAAGCAGATTCAGAGTTAGTCATAAACGCTTCCAAGAGAATCAGTAATGGAACACGGCCAAAAAAGGTCACAAAACACTAGAGGTTATCTAGAGTCCTTCAGAGAACTCAAGTGCATCTACAAGAACTGCTCACTCTCAGATTCATTCATGTGAGGAGAAAGGCCAGCAAATTGGCTGACATTCTAGCCAACCAAGGTGTTAGCAGCAAGGACAGTGCAATCTTGAGGAATTGGGATACAATGGTGCAGAGTAACCTGAAAAAACTCTGCCAAAACTAGGCAGAGGAGGACAAAGAAGAGCACAGATGCAAAATGACAGATCCTAGTTTCTCCAAGCAGTTTTGGTGGTGAGATTCTTCAGGGTGTTGTCTGTTTGTGTGGGGTTGTGGGTACAGTCAGATCGACCGGTGCTTTATTAAGGGGCCATGTATCTTGGGGGCTTTTCTCTTGAGTTACTTGGATGTTTGTTTGCAGGTGATCATGCCTTTTTTCTAATTGGTACAACCAATTGTTTGTAACAAAAGTTTTGGCGGTTTGTTGTTGCAGGGGGAAGCTTAATTTTGGCTTCACACCCTTTGTTTCCCTGCCACCTCTTGGAGCACAGGGCTCTTGTATTTTATGTAAATTTTTTCTCGATATTATGAAATAGAAGGAACCTCTCTTGATTAAGCAAAAAAAAACTTTCAAGTAATATTTATTAACCAAAGATGAAACAAGTCATATACCATCAACTAAATTTTACTAATCAATTCTATATATATGAATTCTATTTATATTTAAGTTTATTAATTATAGGTAAATTGTGAGTATTCGGGAATTCACATATTTTCTTGGAGTAATTTATTATTACATATTACTCCAAGCTATTTGCACATTGGAGGGGAGTAATTATTGGTAAGATATTATTTAGAAAGTAAATATTATGTGAAAAGGTTTGCTATCATCTTGGTAAGGCTTGGTCTTGAACTAGTTTATAGAGGATATGTTTCCATAAGATTTAAATAATTTCTTCAATAGAATTTTATTGTTGAACTCGGATCAAATTTCTTCATGGAAGGTCAAGAGAACTTCCATCCACACTTTGGTGGGAATTTGGGCTTTTGTTCACAAGCAATGTGTGTGTGTGTGTGTGTGTGTGTGTGTGTGTGTGTGTGTGTATAGATATAGTAATTAATTGTTCCCGAAGACATTTTACATCTTAGTGTGTGTCTGAGAGAGCTCTTATTCTATTAAGGTATGAGAAATGTTTGTACTTATTTCAATGTTTAATATGGATTTGACATGTAACATTTAAAAAAAAAATTAATAATAAAAATAGTTATATAGAGAGAGATACAAACATTTTTCATGTTTAATATATATATATATATATATATATTATATATATATATATATATATATATATATATTATATATATATATATATAATATATATCCAATGGCCTTGATGTTGAACTCATGTTCATATTTTTTATATAATTTAATATATTCTAACTAGCTTGATATCCCTAATAAACTATATATTTTACCATCAAATAATCCTTTGATTTTAAATATTTTTCCATTATCCAATATTGAATACAGAAAAATGAAATAATTTAGTTTAAAAAAATATTTTTAATTCTATAAAACATTTTATTGGCTAAGATGTCTACATAGATCTTATTGCCAAGCTCTTAAATATTTTTCTACTCTCTAATGTTATAGTTGGGATAAATAACATTAAGTTCATAGTTGATTAGATTATGATAGTTGATTGATAATGTAACTTTATGATTAAGCTTTAAGGTTCATTAAGATTAATTAAGGGTAGGTCTAAGTTGATGGTTTGTCATGACACTAGTGGCAATGCAAACTTGGAAAAAGAGTAATATGCTAACTTGGAGGAATGATAAGAGATACTTGCATGATGAGTTCAAAGATAGTGTAGAATTTGAAGATAGTGTAGAAAGATGAAATGTAGGGAAATTACTTGGATTTTTAAATATATAGTTTTTATTTATAGAAATGGTATTTGACTATGTGAATTTTGAGTTTTCTTAATTTGGTATGTTATTTTTCATGAAAAATCTAATGCACATGTTTGTTTAAACTTTGAGTATCTAAATGATGGAATGTTTCCATATAAATGTGTGGAGTTGTAGAGAACAACTTGTTCACATGCATAACTTTTGTTCCAAAATTTATCATTCATATATATATGATGATGATGATTATGAAAACCATTATATCCTTGAAATTATAAGACCTTCAATTAGTGTAGCTTGTTACGAATGGGTAAGAATGATATAAGACAAGCAAAGTGGAAAAAAAGACTTAAGTCCTTTTAATTTTACTTTATTTCTCTCAATATGTGAATTTATAATACATCAATTGACATTTTAGATCTTGTAGATCTTAGTGACAACTCAACAATAGATCATGAAACCACCTCATCAAGATCAGGATTACAACTCATTGTCTTAGACTTTGTTATTATATAGACATTCATAGTCTAACATTCCGCGCCCACCCCCACCATCCCCCCACCCTTAATCACAAGTCACATATACCAATAACTTTTATTATCTACAATTTGAAACTATTGAACTAAAACTTGATGAATATTTTCCTGAAAAACACCAATATCTAAATATCTAGAAGTGAATAGATGTTGTGTCTAAAATATTTCATTGAATAATTGAAATGATTGTTGAGGAGACCAATTTTTACGTCGAAATTCCCAATCATTGATTGGATGTTGATTAAAATTTGATTGATAAGACTTCGAAACTTAAACCCTAATATTTAATGTTTCCCTGTGTCAGGTGGAAGATGAGAAGTTTTACAATATATAATTATGGAAAGAATCCAAGCTAAGGCTTTGGATCCTTCAGGTGGTGTTTTTTTTTAGTTGACTACTAATCATCTTCCATGGAAATTGGTGGTTTATGGTTTACCACTAATGAGTCTTGATATATTGTAAAACAATTTCAGAATAAATCACATTGAAGATTTTGGTCGATGTGTTTCAAACTATCTAGTGTGGTTCATCATTAAGACAAGATGAAGAAATAGATCTAAGTAGTAGTTTAAATAGGAAGACAAGCCATCTTAACGGCTAGAAGAGACCGACTAAGGGAGGAAAAGGGAAATATTTTATATTGTTTAAATAATTTTTATTACTTAATAATATTTATTTATTATTATCTATTTATTTTTTAATTTTAATTATTTAATCAAATAACCATTTTTTTTTAAGTTTTGATCGACTTGGAAAAGTATAATACAAGGATTATAACATTTTTTAATTGGGAATAATATTTATGCTAAAGTGGAATAATATTCGTTAATAAAAAATAATAACAAAATTTGATAAATAAACTAAATAAATAAGGGTATTCTTCTCTACCTAATTATAAAAGGTTAAATGTGAGAATCTAATATTTTAGTTATACATTAAATGGAAAATATGTATAAATTAAAGGAAAATATGACTTATCACCACCGAAAGGGTATTAACATTATCAAACAATCCTTATTTTTTTAAGTTGTAGGTCTTAATGTCCTCTTGTGTGTCATATAATTTATTTTCCAAATGGTTAAGGCCCCAAAAAGTTGTGGCAGAAATAGACAAGGTATGCATTTTAAGATTTTAGTAACTTTGGATCCGACTTGGAAAAAAATATAAACAACAAGGATTATAACAATTTTTTAATGTGTGGAAATAATATTTACAATAAAGTAGGAATAAAATAATTCATTAAAAATAAATAAAAATAAATAATAATAATTGATAAAGAAAATAAATAAATAAGGGTATTCTTCTCTATCTAATTATAAAGGGTTAAATATGAGAATCTAATATTTTAGTTATACATTAAATGGAAAATATGGTTTATCACTACTAAAAGGGTATTAACATTATCAAACAATCCTTATTTTTTAGGTTGTAGGTCTTAATGTCCTCTAGTGCATCATATAATTTATTTTCCAAATGGTTAAGGCCCCAAAAAGTTGTGGCGGAAATAGACAAGGTATGCATTTTAAGATTTTGATATATGTAATTATTAAATATAGATATATTATGTTATTTATATGTATATTATATTATATATATATCTATCTATATATCTTTAATATATTATATATATATATTATATTATATATATAATATATTATTCTATATATCTATGTTTATATATATATTATATTTTATTATTATATATTTTAATTAATAGAGAGAGAGAGAGAGAGAGAGAGAGAGAGAGAGAGAATCTACACAATTGACTCTATATATGTATGTAATTTCACAGACAACAAATTTGTCTATATTATAGAAAAATAACGTCAATGATATAGATATATACATTTTTTGTCAAAAAATGATATTTCCATGTATTTTTAGCCCTAACCACCACGTTCTTGATCCCAAACCTATATATGAAGAAACCTAGTCATCATGCACATGAGATTCTCACCATGAAAATTTTCATTCAAAAGAGCATGTGTGTATTCCTAGCATTAAAATCATGTATTCATTTCTAGCACCAACAACAAATGCACATTCCTAGTGCCAAACATCCATGTACATTCCTAGTGCTAGGAGCGTGCATAGATCTTGTAGCTAGCCACTTTAACAAATCGAAAATAGTTGAGGTGGGTGAGAGATGGAGGAATAGAGGGGTTGAGAAATAACAAGAAATAGAGAGGTGAGGAAGAATAAGTTGGTGGGAAATTGTTGGGGTGAGTTTAGAAATTGAGAAGGTGAGAGAGATAAAGAAAGAGATTAGCGGTGGGGAAGATTGAGTTCATTGAGAGAGGGAAGAGTGTGAGTGAGATCCAAAAAGTGAGAGAGGTGGGGAACGAGGGTGGGTAAGGGAGAGGAAGGGATATATTTATGGTTGAGGAGGAAGAGATAGACAAAGTTGGAGCAGGTCATTATGAAGGAGTGATTGAGAAAGAGAGAAAGGGTGAAGGAGGAGGGGGGGAGGGGAGAGTGTGTGTGTGTGAATGAGAGAGATTTGGGTAGGGGGAGAGAAAGAGAGAGAGGTTGAGTGTGAAGTGGGGATAGAGAAGGAATAATGTGAGGTAGAGAAATGACGCAAGGGGGGTGGGAGAGAGAGAATAAGAGAGGGGGAGGGAATAAGGAAGAGAGAGTGAGAGAATTAGAGATAAATAAGGATAAAAGGGGGAGAGAGAGAGAGAGAGAGAGAGAGTTGGAGGGGGTTGTTTTGAATCAAATACTAAGAGAGGGATGGAAAGATCAAGAAAGAGAGGAAGGGGAGGAAAGAGGGGAGAGAATAACAGAGAGGAAGAGGAAATAAAGGGGTGGGGAGAAGGAGAAAGGGAGGGGGTTATCAACAAGGTTGGAAAGGAAAGATAGAGGGAGAGTGGGGAGAGAGAGAAAGAGTGAGGGGGAGATAGAAAATGAGAAAGAGAGATAGATATAGAATTGTGGGGAGAAGAGAGAGGGGATAAAAGAGAGATATAGAGAGATAGAGTGATGGGGGAGAGAGAGAGAGAGAGAGAGAGAGAGAGAGAGAGAGAGAGAGAGAGAGAGAGAGATGGAGAGAAAAGGAAAGGAGGGATATAGATACAAAGATGGAGGTTAGAGATAGAGGGAGAGAAGGAGACAAAAAGAGAGAGAAACAAAAAGAGAGAGGGAGGGAGATAAAGATGGAGTTGGGAGGAGATAGAGGAATAGAGAGGGAAGATGGGATATGTGTATAGAGAGAGAAATAGGTGGAGTGAGAGAGAGAGGGAGAAGAGATATAGTTTGAAGGGGAGAGGAGAATAGAGAAAGGGAGGGAGAGGAGAAGGGGTGAGGGATAAATTGAGAGACAAAGTTGAAAAGGGGTCGTTGTGGAGGGAGGATGAAGGGAATGAAGGAGGAATAGAGAGGCAATGGAAGTGGGAGAGAGAGGGGGGTGGTAGTTAGTGAGGGAGGAAGAAAAGGATAGAGGGAGGTATACAATATAGAATTGGATGAGGGAAAGAGGGAACAATTGATGGAAGAAGGAAGATATAAAAAGGGAGAGAAAGAAAGAGGATAGAGAGTGAGAGGATGAGGGAGTTAAATATATATAGATTGATATGGAGAGATAGGGGGAGGGAGAGAAAACGATTGGGGGAGAGATAGAAACAATAATGGAGAGATAGATACAAATATGCTAAGAGAGTAGGAGCACTAGGGAGAGAAGAGAGAGTAAGGTAGAAGAGATAGAATGAGAGAGGGAGAGAATGGGGACTGAGGGAGGGAGGGAGAGAGAGAGTGAGGGAGAGAAGAGGGTGAAGGGGAAAGAGGGGGGAGGGGAGAAATAGACATAGAGCGAACAAAAGAGGGAGGGATAGAGAGATATGTGGATATGGAGAGAGAGGTGGGTGAATATGTAGAGAGAGATGGGAGTGGTGACATAGAGATAAATATAAGAGGATAGGGACGGATAATGTGGTACGACAAGAGGGGGGAGAGAGGGTGAGGAAGAGAGAAATAATCTGGAGATAGATATAGTGAAGGAGAGGGAGATATATAGAGGGAGATAAAGATATAGATTGATCGGAGAGAGAGGGAAGAAAAGATTGAGGGAGAGAAGCAAAATGAGGGGGAAATAGAGAGGTAACAAAAGATAGAAAAGAAGGATATTGAGAGGTAGATAGAAAG